>CAJHQP010003853.1:0-61752 GCA_905132765.1 Moricandia arvensis | reverse complement strand
TATATAAAATACATGATGAAACATTGAAACGCAGCTACCAAAATATGGGTGTGTTTAGCAAAACAACAAAGATATGGGCGTAATTTAATATAGCTAACGTCAAGGACTAACTAATAATAAACTAGAGTCATACTAAAATCTATTGACTGAGAAACAAAACTCAAGTCTGTCCTTCAATGGTGACGACGGAGGTTAGCACCCGCCGTCTCCGGCATGGAACCAACGTCTCCGCCTTTAGAATCAGACGGCTCTACTGGTAACCCTAATTATCCTCTCCTCTCTCTCTGAAGAAGCGAGTAGAAATCAAAAAGTACCTCACTGAGTTTCGTTTGCAGATTCCTTGGTAACATAGGTTAGGCAACGTTTTCAAGTGGAAGTCTTATTTTGATATTGGATTTGTTAATCTCCGAAGTAGAGACTTCGTTCCAGTAAGTTTCTCATCTGGTGTAAAGTTAAAGCTTGCGTTACATTCCATTTGAATATTGATATTGGTGAGCTTGCTATCGAGGATGATATTGAGAAGCGTGTTTAGTACGATGCTTTTCTGTTGGAGTTCCTTGTGCCATGGCTATGGAGCGAAGCTATAGCTTACCATAAGATACAGTTGATGCACTCGTTGAAGATGCTGTTGAAGTTTTCGAACGAGCATACAGGCAGCTACTATTGTAGCTGGAATGCTGCGACTATTTGCACCTTCGCTGTGCTGCGTATGAAGATCACTCATGATGTTTGTAGGTTATATCTGAATTTATGGATATGGTACCTGTGTTTCTTCTTTGATAATGTAGGCGATGATAGACTGCATTTTCATTCCACTTCCTCTATCTATTGTTATTATCGTTGTTTGGGAGATCGCTTATTTTTGACTGATTACTTACATAACAATTTGCAGGTTATTGAGAGGGCCTTTCATTTGCTGGCAAAAGATTATTCTTGCTGCGCTCTCTGGACAATATATATAGAGTTTCTCTTGGGTAAGAAGCATGGAGTTCACTGGCACATTATATCTTCGGACCCTGAGATAATCCAACCAAAAAGTTGCATTTCTACTACAAAAAGTATTCCTTTCACAGTTTGTCTATAATGACAATTATGATGTTCTGCTACTTCGGGTGTCTGTGGCTTAAGTTTCTCCATTACTTTATTCTTGCCCTGTATTTTTTTTCAGCTTCAGGAAAATTGCAGCTTCTTTGAAAGAGAATATTAAATGTAGAATAGATGTTAATGGAGACCTTTCTTCAGACCCCATGGAAGAAGATTTGGTCCCTAAACGTTACACTGATGAGGAGATCTCTGTAGTTATAAGAGACTTGATGGGTCCTTCCTCTAGCTTGGCTGTGGCAAAAGCACTGCATTCATATTTGTCAATTGGGGAACAGTTCTATCAAGATTCACAGGAATTGAAGGATAAAATAAGTTGCTTTGAGACGCAAATCCGCAGGCCGTATTTTCATGTAAAGCCGATGGACACTAATCAGCTTGACAATTGGCATAAGTATCTGAGCTTTGCAGAAACATATGGGGACTTTGATTGGGTAGGAGAATGTCTTGGTTTCTTCTTCTGCTTGGCTTTTGTTCCTTTCTTGTTTATATTTTAAACTTTTCAATTTTTTAAAAGTGCAGGCTATCAAGCTTTATGAGAGATGCTTAATACCATGTGCTAATTACACCGAGTTCTGGTTCCGGTATGTGGATTTTGTTGAAAGCAATGGTGGAAGGGAGCTAGCTAACTTTGCGTTGGCTCGAGCATCACAAACTTTTGTCAAGGTATATGAGATTACGATTGCTTTTGTGTATCCAAAAAATGGAAGCAAGGAGGACGAGCTACTAGATTCTCACATACACTTAATGTCCTTGTATGTTCATTGTAGAATGCATCTGCTATCCATCTATTCAATGCACGATTCAAGGAACACATCGGAGATGCATCTGCCGCATCTCTTGCTTTGTCCCTATGTGGCGAGGAGCTTGGTGTTGGTTTTGTTGAAAATGTAACTAAGAAGGCTAACATGGAGAAGCGTCTGGTATGGATGATACACTACTCTGTACCATTTGGTTTGATGAGTATCTGATTATTCGGTGCTCCATGTAGGGTAATTTTGAAGCGGCTGTTACTACATACAGAGAGGCTTTGAAGAAAACACTCACTGGAAAAGAAAACTTAGAAACCACCGCACTGTTGTATGTTCAATTTTCTCGTCTCAAGTACATGGTAAGTAATGTTTTGACTCATGAAGCTTTTATGGCTTCAGTCATCTATCATTAGAATGTCATAATACAGAGTTCGGGGAACTGTTTGGGCCACTATCATACATTCAGTTCGTTGTATAAATTGAAAATTTTATTTATCTGACGGTTTACTTTATTCTGTAGATAACAAACAGTGCTGATGAGGGAGCTCAGATTCTGATTGAGGGCAATGAGAAAGTTCCTCACTGCAAATTACTTCTTGAGGTGCGTACCATGTGTTTATGACTGGAAATTTGAATCTCTTCAAACATTTAATCAAGATTCCCCATTTGGAGATCATAATTCTTCTCTCGACCATCTGTTAAATTCAATCCTTGTTAATCTTTGTGCTAACAGGAGCTAATAAGACTCATGATGATGCATGGAGGGTCTCGACAAGTTGATTTGTTAGATCCTATCATAGATAAAGAAATTTCTCACCAGGCTGATTCCTCCGGTGGTCTTAGCGCTGAGGACAAGGAGAACATTTCAAATTTATACATGGAGGTAAGTTTTCTTTTACGGACGGGACAATCAAGTAGCCTCTCTTGCTTATGGCTTTTTCTGTTTCCTTTTCTTTCATTTCTTGGTCTTATTTAGTAATTTCTCTCTATTTTGAGCAGTTTATTGACCTCTCTGGAACCATACATGATGTGAGGAAGGCTTTGGGTCGACACATTAGATTATTCCACATTCTGCTAAAGCCAAGTTGCATGAGTCTCGTCCTTTAGGGAATTCACTCCGAGAATTGATTCAACGAAGAGAAAAGACTCGTGAGTGCTTGTATCAGGACCAGTCAACAAACAAGGGCACTGGCAGCACAGTTGTTTCGCCACTGGAAGAAAAGAAAGACTTGCCTCTGAACTCTGATGGTGCTCAATCTAACGATGCTGTGCGGTCTGACTATATAAACATTGAGCCTAATATGGAGTCAGGAGTTCACGTTGAAGAAAACAATCATGTTGCAGACAGGGAGAAGCTCTGTGAGTCACAGAGTGATCTGTCTACGAGACTAAGGTCGGATGAAAGTGGTGAATGCTCTCGCGAAGGAAGCCTACCGATCCAAGGCACGCCAAAACATGGTTTTGTCGCTAAACAAGCTCAGTTCTCGTCCAGTTCAGTAGATACTGTGAAATCTGATGCTATAGAGATCCAGCCTAGTGGCTTCGGGAGTCCCCAAAGTTACCAAAACCAAGAGCTTCTCAGGCAAGCTAGTCGAAACAGGTACCAGAGAAGAGACTTTAACCAGAATCATAGAGATCCCAAACCTCGCTCACAGGAGAGACCTCACCAGATGTCATATTCTCCAGTCACAACTGGGCGTGGGGGTTTTAGCCAGCAGATGGCTGTTGCTCCTCGAGACAATCGCGTAGTCTCACAGACTCTGCAAAACCAGTCTCAGTACTCTGCATCTCAGCTGCATCCCATGGTTCAAACATCCAATGCTTATCCTCAAGCCCAGATTCCTGGACAGCACATGAGTGTAGCCTCTTCTGACAATCCAGCAGCAGTGCAAAGCTCATTCTCACAGATTCCGCAGAACCAATATCAAGGCTCTGCAGCTCAGGTTCAAACATCCTTCGCTTATCCTCAGCCTCAGATTCCTCAGAATCCAGTGCAAAGTAATGACCAACTAGAAGGTCAGGTGCAGAGCAACGAAGCTTATAACCAGATGTGGCAACAATATTACTATTACAATTACTACTACTACCAACAACAACAGCAACAGCCTCTGCCTGAACAAGCACAACCAAATCAGAATTCTCAGCCGCAACTAGATCCAAATCTTGTCTCCAAACAGTACCAAACTCAAGTCGGAACACAGCACCCGCAATCTCAACAGGTGGAACAACTCAATACACAGCAACAGAACCAACAACCACAAGATCAACAGCAAATACAATTCCAGCAACAACAACAACAAGAGTGGCTTCAACAGCAGCAACAATGGCAACAACAACAGGAACAGTATCATCTCTATCTTCAGCAGCAACAGTTGCAAGGAGAAGCAAAAGGTGATGAACAGAGACCCTCCTCTGTGCCACAAGTGTCCACAAGGGACAGTGATGTTCAAAAGGTTGGCTTCCAAAACCAAAAGTAATGCTTTGTATCTATTGGTATCATCTTAAAACAGTTTAACTAATAATAGTATATGCTTGTTCTTGTAGAGTGGAGAATCTGGAGGACATGACGGAGAACACTCTTCTGACACTTCTATCACCTCCATATGAGTTTCATGAATGTCTAATTGTTTCAGGCTCACTCTGTTATATATCTAAAGTACACATTGTCATTTAAATATTTTAAGTACATTTCCGTAAATTTTAAAATCTAAAAAGAAGAATCTTAAATCGAAAGTTATAAAAAAGTAGGAGGGCTTGGACACCCGTCAAATAACGTGTGTGAATCGTCCAGCTGGTTACACAACACACGTGTTCGTTTTGTATTGGAGTAGAAGCGCCCACCAAAGGAACAATTCGTAGCCGTCGATTGGATCCAATAGGAGCCGTCATAAGTAAGTATTGACCGTTCGTGGAAGTTATGTGAGAGAGAGAAAGAAACCCAGAGAGAGAGAGAGAGAACCCTCCTCAAGTAGTAGAGAAAGAGACCACAAATCAATTAAAAACACAAAAGAAGAAGAAGAGAAAGCTCTCTCTCTCTCTCTTCCTGTTTCTCTCTCAGAGGTCGGTCTTCGTCTTCTTCTCCAAATTTCGATCGCTTCCTTCCTCTGTATATTTCGTTTTTTTTTTGTTCCTGTGTTGTTTGACTTTCGATTTCTAAATTATGTGGTTGTTATGCTTATTCTCGACGTGAATTGTTGGACTTTCTTAGACAAATCCGCCATTTTCACCTGGTTTTCTGGAAGATTTTGTCCTTTTAATACTTTGTGCTGGAGAAAGAGTTTTGATTAGTGAATTTTTTTTTTCTTGTGGGGTTTAGTTTATGGTGAGCTATAGTTTGAATTTTGATTGGCTGAAATAGTTTAATTTAAAAAAAAAAACACTTTTTGTTATTTTTGCTATTCAAGTTTCTCGTAACGATTACTTGATTTGATGTTCGAGTATCTCTGATTTGGAGTTTGCTTTGTAGTTTAATCAAATCATGTAAGCTAGTTTCTCTGATTGATTTGTTTATCGGTTTAGGAATATAGACCCACTTGTGAAGATTAATTAGGGTTTTCTGTTTAATATTCTTTGTTTTTTTGCTATTTCTGATTGGTTGACTTTTTTTTTTTGATGGTCTCTGTTTTTTGCAGCATATGTTGTTGGCTTGATCCTTCAGTAAGGTCTCCTTTGCACATAAACTTGCTTGACCAGTTTGACATAGAGAGCCAATGCCATATATAGACATGAAGAGCAAGACAAGCAAGTCTCTTGGTGTCTGTAAGAAACCTAAACCAACTACTAGAAACTCATCCTCTCTCTCCAAAATCTCAGGGCACTTGGAAAGCATGACAACAGCAGCTACTCTTCCTTGCCCTGACCTTGAGAAACAACATCTTGGTAAAAGTTTTTCTTTGTTGAAATATTATGTCCAAATGGTTGACTTATTCTAAACTACCTTCTGGTGTCTCTCATTCGTTTTTGGTGATGTTTTTATTTTCTATCTCTGATGATTTATAGTTTCTTCAGGTTCGGATGCTTTTGCTCGGGATGTTAAAACCGACGAGTCCGCTGAAATGCTTGTTGAAGATACTTCTCAGTCTCCGGATTTTGCATCTTCCGTTGATGATTCTGAATCTGTCCCAAAAATGGTAGTATTTGATATGTGCAGCTGACTCTCATGTTATCCTTTTGTTTCACAGATGCTAGATGAGTAACATTTTGTTATTCTTGTGCAGGAGACGGCTTGCAGCTATATAGCAAACTCGGATACAATATTTTCACCTGTGTTGAATGATGAACTGGATGGAATTGATCGAGGTATCTATTACTCGTGCAGTTTCGATCTAAGTTTTACTTTTTTCTAATACAAGAAACATTGTAATTATTTGTCTACAGTTTTTACGGCAGGAAACTCTGTGCACTGGGAAATTCCCAGGTGGGGAGGCGACGAGAGCACCCACAAGATTTGCTTTGACAACCAAACGTGCAACGTTTCTGATTTCTTTATTTCTGACGTTCTTATTGCGAGCTTGCCGTTTGATGAGAGTGGAAACAATGATGCTTTCACCGAGATAAGTCCATTGCCTCATTTCATATTCCCAGAGCAGTACATGTTACTACCTTACCTGGAAGATGGAGCAGCCAACACAGATGATGTCAAGTCAGATGCTGACAACATGATTGCTCCCGATAACCATGACTTATTTCTGGCATTCAACCGGACAAGATCACACAATATGCAACCGGAGGATCCCGCTGAATCTGAACAAGCTGAAGATTTTGACCCTCAACTTTTTATAAAGAATCAGCCGGAACTATCGGATGTTGTATCCAACTATTGGCCTAGGGACACCCCAAGAACGAAGGATGTGACTCTTGTTCTTGATTTGGATGGTATGTCTTGTCTCATCTTGTTCTTATTGAGTCTGACTTGTCCTTTCACGATAACACTCATCATGAGCTCACTCATCATATTAGTTTGTTCCTTTATTGTATATTTAAATATGTTTGGGCGCAGGATGTTAACCGACTTAATTTTCATTTTGTTTGTTTGTATGATGAGAAATTATGGTGAAGCTTTATTATGACTGTATGGTTAGAATTTTCTGTTTTGCTTACCTGTAAGGTGGGAGTGCTAACCACATATCAAATATCTTTTCTTTCTCAAATGCAGAAACTTTGGTTCATTCGACTCTGGAATCGTGCAGTACTGCAGATTTTTCCTTCAGAGTCTTTTTCAACATGCAAGAGAACACGGTCTACGTGAAGCAAAGGCCACACCTGTACAAGTTCTTGGAGAGGGTGGTCGAACTGTTCCATGTCGTTATCTTCACGGCTAGCCACAGCATCTATGCTTCACAACTTCTAGATATATTGGACCCAGATGGAAAGTTCATATCGCAGCGTTTTTATCGAGACTCATGCATTCTTTCGGATGGAATTTACACCAAGGATCTAACTGTTCTGGGTCTTGATTTGGCCAAAGTGGCTATAATTGACAACTGTCCGCAGGTATTTCACCTGGAGATCTGCCATTGATCTTGTCAGTTTTCATTGATGTCTGGTGTTTCTTTATGTTTATTATTCACTCTTACTAACAATGTTCTTTTCATGAAAAGACACAGCGATCAACTTTTGTTTGAAGAATATCTCTCATCAGAAATTTAAAGCGTTGTGGACACTCAAGGTTTACCTGTTGATCATCTAACTCGTTTCTTTTTATGTGTTTCAGGTGTACAGGTTGCAAATAAATAACGGGATCCCTATCAAAAGTTGGTATGATGATCCAACTGATGATGGTTTGATTACTATACTTCCCTTCTTGGAGACTTTGGCTGTTGCTGATGATGTTCGGCCTATCATTGGCAGGAGATTTGGTAACAAGGAATAAGAGCTTCCTTCTCTTTTTTGTCTATATACATCGAGTGCAGATTCTGATTTCTCTTCTTTGGAATATTAGTCATAAAATGGCCCTTAATTTTAGTTCCATATCTCTTTTTAGGTTTTTAATTAGGTAACCAAAGAATAAGCTCGTCTGAGTCTAGTGAGAGTAAGTTTTCCTTGCTTGCTCGCTTTTATAGAACCTTCTGAATAGAAGAACTAGTAGTTGTGGGCTTGAATCCTATTCTATTACTGGTTCTTCTCTGCCAAGATAGATCCTAGATCTTGCAGTTTGTTACAAATGTACAGTTGGTTAAGCTGAGATAATGGATGTGTACAAATGAGTTCTTATTGCGTGAAATCTTAACACCAGTTGCGTTCATGTCTTTGTCTTTAAACTTCTCTTTTACTGATTAGTTAAACCTTTTAGCTGCTTTTTTCCAGTAATATGAACACAGAGAATGCTATGCTAATAATGCAGAAGTTGAGCTTGAATCTTCATCCAGCTTGTATGGTTTATTGTAAAGGGTTTTAAGCAAAGTTATTACACTTTGCGCCTTGGCCTTTGCCAAAATCAGATAAGAAATCCTACTTCGAGGTGGGAGGAATACTGAAAATGCGATGATCATCGGTTCAACTCCATGGTATATATGTATATAGTCTATAATCCTCGTAAAAGTTTTCATAATTTTGCATGCCTTGTGTGCAGATATCATCGAACGAGTTAACGAACCTTAACTATATTATATACGCTATTAAGGAAATGACTGAGTAAGTATCTTACATCCGTTTTTACTTGTCATTTTTTTTACTCTAACAAGCTTCCTTTGCTTCTGGCTTTTTTTTTATTTTCCTTCCTATCTAACCATTTGGTTTGCCTAAACTGAAGCCATGTAATCTTTATACTAAAAGCTGTTTCCCAGTTTGTATCTTAACCCAATTCAAACGTGTCTTCTGTTTCTCGCCATTGTTTCATGTAGATAATAGACTTATATCATACACCTTCACAGATGATTAATAATATGTAGTATATCTCAGTTCCAGCAATGTTCTTAATCGATTTTCGAGGGTTGCTTGTTTTGTTCTCCTAGGTTTTTAACATACTGTGTGCTGAGTGATTAGTTTAAAGTTCATTAGTGTGTTTGATCTTTGATGTCGTCCGAGTGAAAATCCCATGAAGCAGGGCTCTGCTAAAACCAATCTCAGGCCTTCTGTTTTCCCATGAAAGTAATCTTTTCAACAGTTGGAATTTGCAACTACTGCATAATCTGTGACAAGTGGTTTCATCAGTCGTTTAGAGACATTTCGTTTCTCGACGGATAGTAATTTACAGCTTTTGCAGAGAACTTTTCTTTGTCAATCACTCTACATTATAACCTATAATCAACTATACATACTTCCAAGTGTAAAAGACATCTTATAATCACGTGTTTCGACGTGAACCTGTTTTTATACGGTCTTAGTTCGACTTCAACGGTTAATTTAGAACTCGGGTTTTGCTGTAATTGGACCGTCAAGAGAGGAGTGACTCTCAGGCGGACCACCGGTCCTGTCTAAATCAAATATAAAATCATGGTTTATACATGAGATGATAACTGAAACTAGTTATGAGCGGAACTGGAACTGAACCGAAAAATTTGAGACCAAAATTGGATTAAAAATTACAAAAATCCGAACGGTTCCTATATTCCTAAATTTAAAAAACTGAAACTGAATCGAGATTGAACCAAAAACCGAATAGATGTCTGAATATTTTTAATATATTAAAAAATTTTCTTTTAATTTTTTTACATATATAAAACAGAATTTATAAATAAAGATATCTAGAAAAACTCGAACAACCAGAATCCAAGTTACCTGAATTTTTTTTGTTTCTTTTACGGGTTTAGATCGGGATTTTCAATTATTTTGAGTTTTAAACTCGAACCAAATCCCAATTATTTATATTTCAATCTCATTTTGGGTTTTATAAAAAAATAGAAACTTGATCTGGACCCAACATTATCCGATATGAACCGATCCGGAAAATGTCCGCTTCCTAAACGGTTCTTAAATGTCCCAATCCGAATAACCCAAAAACCGAATACACCGAACCGAACCGATCTGACCCGAACAAAAGATAATACTTGGTCACACTAAGTGAAACACTCGGAATAGTCTTGGTCATTATCCATCCACACACCATTGCAACTCAAGTGGTAGGAAGAAGAGAAGATGCTGAGAACTTGTGCGCTTCTCTGTTCCTCGACACCAATCACTTTCACACCAATTCAACTATCCAATCCCAACAATACTTCCCTTCATTTCCCGACCTTCGAACTATCTCCTTCCGTCTCGGCTTCGTCTCGTGGTCCATGTCACTTCGGCCTTGTTGGGGCTCGTGGAAGATGTAGCTTCATTGTTCGCAGCACCGGTAACTAAGTTCGTTTTTTCTTTCTTGGGTTTGGTTGATAATATTTTTGGAAATTTTGGTTTTAAAACCGAAGTCTTTAGCAACTGAATTATTACATAAATTGTTGTCTTTTGATTTGATTGGTTCTATGTGCTCTTTCAGTTACTGAGGAAGCTGTGGAAACCAGTAGTAACAGTAAGCTGGACTTGGTTGAAGTTGGGTTCTTGTCTGGTGTTCATGGCCTACAAGGCGAGATTTGCATAAAACCAAACACTGATTTTCCTGATTTACGTTTCTCTAAGGTAAGACTGTTTACAACAGAAGAGAAACCTTGTAGAAAGTTTGAGTTTTTATTTAATCCTCATTCTCTTTGACATTACCTTTTCTATTGACTTCATTAGCCTGGTAGAAGATGGCTAAAACAACAATTGATGGGACAAGATAAGATTGATGAGGTTGAGTTAGTTGAAGGCAGACCTCATCCCGCTCAGAAGAGTTGGATTCTCAAGTTTCGAGGGTTAGATGATGTTGATCAGGTAAGTGTGTAAATGATCCACATGAGAGACTCAGAAAGTCAGAAGATACAATTTTTGAAATGATTTTTTTTTCTTTAGGTGAGACAACTCGTTGGGGCAACTCTTCTTGCTGAGGAAGATGATCGTCCTGAGCTTGATGATGGAGAGTTTTACAGTCGTGATCTTGTTGGCATGAGAGTTCTTCTCAAGGTTTAGTATTTGGATTTGCCTCTTGTATCGTCAATCTTAAAAGTATATAGTCTGAATCAGTTATATTTTTTATATAGGAGACTGGTCAACTTGTTGGAACTGTTGATAATGTTTTTGACAATGGAGGAAATGATCTTCTATATGTCTTGCTTGATTCATCCATGCAAGTCTGCAACGGGAGTGCAAAGACGAACCAGCTTGTTTGGATACCTTTTGTAGATGCTATTGTTCCTGATGTTGACATAGAAAGAAGGGAGATGTATATAACTCCTCCCAAGGGACTCCTTGAGGTGAATATGCGAGCTGATGATCGATCCAAAAAAGAAAGACGTCAACTTGTGAGGCATATTCTTCTGCGCTCTTCATATTGAACTCTCCATTGTGATCTTTCTATTGTGTCTCTTAAACTATACGTTTCTGGTGATTTCAGGAGTGGAAAGAAAGAAAAAAGCAGCAGAAGCGGCTTATTGCTGCTAAAAAGAAGTTATGTGAACTGGAGCAGAAGCATGTGTTTGATGGATTAAGGTTCGGAGAAAAGTCTCAGAGGAGTTTGCTTGCTGATCATATCCTTGATGTTAACTCCACTCTGCTTCAGAAAGCTTTGCAAAGTATTGAGAATTCATCTAAGAAGAGGTAAATAATTCTTTAAGAAATTTCACAGCCATTTTGAGAAGCCTGTTTTTCTCATTATTTCCTTTTTGAGCTTCATGAAATTAGATGGAGCGTAACTGAGGAAATCAATGCGCTGAGAGCTAGAGAATCGGAATGTACTCTAAATGTATCACGTGAATTTCTTGGTTTTGATGCAAGTAAAGAGAAACTTGGTGATAACTTCAGTTTTCTTCAACAAGGGAAAAGTCTATTCTCTGAGGGAAAAGTTTCTATTTGTTTGGTTCTCAATGATCATGAGATTGAACAAGTGGAAGGTGAGAGTGGTGCAGTCTCGTACCTTCATACACTACTTGATGATGAGCAGAGGTTCCTAAAGGTTAGCTGATATACAAAATCATGATTTTTTTTTGTCATTTAGTGATGCTTATACTAGATAACTCATGGGGTTACATGCAGGAAGAAGAACGTGCTTGTGAGCCCCTCGTGGTAGTTTCCCCTGAACATGCCATTGAAGATCTGCAGAATTTATTTCAGGATAATGATTATTTTGGATTTGAATCAGAAAAGGTGTAGGCTTTAGTTTCTCTCTATTATCAGTTCTAGCAGCATTTTTCTTACAAAAATCATGTTCATACTCATATCTAGGTATGGTTCCTCAAAGAAGAAACGCTTCCTGTAGTTTGTATCTCACCAGAGGAACCGAAAAAGCACAAAATTTTGATGAAATCACCGTGGGAGATACTTAAGTCCCCTGTTGGCTCTGGAGGAGTCTTGAGCGTCCTGACTTCACATGGGATCACAGACTCTCTTTCCAGCCTAGGAATCGATTACCTTCAGGTATCAGATAACTAAAAACTCATAGATTTATCTCTGTGATCCAACTCATATCAAGAAAAGTTTGTTCCTCTCTGACTTTCTCCTTCAAATTTGGCATCTTTCCATAGGTACACAGCATTGAAACAAGATCACAACCTCCGCAGCATTACATCAACCCAATGCTAGTTGGATTCATGAGCACAAAAGGTGCGGAGATTGGGATTCAGGTGACGGAAGAAGCTGAAGTCAAGAACTTGGAAATGATACTGACATTGAAGTTTCTCAAGAGATTGAAAGGAAAAATTGAGTTTGAAGCTGTGATGAAGATGAACTCACATGTCCAGAAGGTTGAGAAAGAGTGGATCGAGTGCGTACCATCAGAACCAAACTCGTTTGAGTTTCGTTCTGATATTTACAGAGTCTTGAGTGAGTGTTCATCACCAGCTAAGATCTGTTTGATGAACATCGCAGTTTAGAACATGTATATGATATTATTCCTTTAGTTTTTATTCCTTCCTCACATCTAAAAGCTTCTAGAAAGAGAAGACATGACAGGCCTGCGTTTTAAACAAGATACATAAAGTTTAGACATTACATTCCCAAAATAGTATTTGTTCCCTCAGGAAGTGTCTGAATAGAGAGCAATGTAAAAACAGAGTACAATAAACTCAAAGTAGACCCAAGCTCCCTCTTCCTTTCTTAAAACAAACAACTTCATGTTTCTTTTTTGATAACTGCTCAGACATTTTAAAATTAATATGTTTTTGATTATGTTATTAAACATGTTGTTGATGGGTCTAACCGATAACCATTCTAAGAACAATAGGAAGGAAGAGGTAACCATTTTAGAAACACTAAGAAATAAGAGGAATGGAATAAGTAGAAATAAAAATATAGGAACGATAGCAAAAAGAAATTATTCCTCATAAATGGAACATAGTGTTTTTTTTTTTCTCATTCCTTTCGTCAGTTTTGAATCTGCTCTACCCGTTAGATTATATTGGGACCTTGCTATATAGATCCAACATTTTTGCTTAGTCATTTTTGTTGAGCCTAAGTACCCAAATCCACCAGCAAAGTTGTAAAAATAACTTCGGAATGGCTAACAGCGGAGGCAAAGCGAGAGACTTTGAAACGGTTGGCGCCACAATATAACGGTCATTCTGTTATTATGTTAAAGACAATGGTTTTTACAAAGAGAATCCGGCCAAAAATAATCTGGACTTTGCACGAATTGCCAAAAGAAACCCTTACTCTAGTCTGGCCACAAAAATGCTAAATTTTTATTGACTTTTTTCGTTTATTAAGAAAATTACGATTGACTGACCATTTAAACACACCGTTAACCAACAATTAAGACAATGTTAACTCGACGTTAAATGTTGCCATTAAGTAATACGACGTCGTTTCATCCACTTGTTTTGTCTAAGACAAATCACAAGATGACGTCGTTTTGGGATATTAAAATTGTTGTTAGATTGAGTCGAACCCGAGCACTCGATATACTTAGGGAGTATTTGCCACTGAGCCAGTGTGCTTCTCGAGTTATTGACACACATGTTTTCTTTTATTGATAAGAAAATGTCGATAATGGAAATAAATTAAAACCGTAACCCTAATTTCTCAGAATCCCAAATCGATTTGGGGATTTTTCTCTGTGAAACCCTAAGAGACGAAGTGATGGTGAAAACGAAGTGGACAAGAAATGGAAAGGAGGTTAGGAGATCGTTGAGGCATTACGATTACTCTAGTTCGAGTGGAGAAGAGGTTGAATTTGTGGAGACTACGGTTCAACTGACAAAAATCGAGTGGAGAAGAGGTTGAATTTGTGGAGACAACGGTTCAACAGACGAAGAGAGAAGACGACGGTGGAGAAGCCGTTCAACAGTCGAAGACGAGTGGAGACGACGGTGGTGGTGGGATTGAAGAAGCCGTTCAACAGTCGAAGCAACGTGGTCGTGGGAGTGAAGGCGTTCAAAACGCGGTCGTTTCTTTTTAATTCATTTAACTCGGATGTCTTATGTTAAAACACATTATGTTCTTCAATCTATTGATAAGTCCATTAGCTCAGTGGCAAAACCCCCATTACTACTTACGAGTGCACAGTTCGATGCGTGGTGGAAGCACAAATTTTTATTCAGACAAACAGATAAAACGGCGTCGTATTATTTAACGACAAAATTAACGTCCACTTAATAACATCTAAATTTTCTGTTAACTGGGTTAACGGTGTGTTTAATTGGCCAGTCAATCGTAACTTTAATAATAAACGAAAAAGTCAACAAAAATATAGCGTTTTTTTGGCCAGCCAATATGTCTAGGTTTCTTTTGACAATTCATGCAAAATCCATGTTTTTTTGGCCGAATTCTCTTTTTACAAACTAAGAGTTCAATAGTCAAAACTCGAACTGCATCAAAGTCTGGGTGATAAAGTCGGTGATCACGCTAGTCTCACACTAGAGAGGTCTCCGGTTTTACCTGGGGCTCAGACATCACTTTCTTTTGTTTCATGTTAAAAAAATCTCCAACCGATACATGTTGCTTAATTTTAATTTTATGACCCTGGAACAACAACAATCTACCGTAGAAATCCAGACTGATAGTAGAAATTAAGTTCAATATTCTAGACAATCATAGATTTACCATTTTTGTACACTAACGCATCTCATATTATGTAATTACTAATTAGGCGTAATTTTAAAACAGGAGAATAGACTACAACAGAGCATTACATAAACATTTGAAAACACATAGATATCCTACTTATTAGTTATGAAGGACAAAGACACATATCTAGCTGGTGATAATTAGTTATTTATATTATAAGATGACCCAACAGAAAACATAAACGAAAAACTAGAACATTATTAGTTTATGAAAAGGAGAAAACGGGTAAAGCAGTTATTATTTAAGGACCATGCTTCTCCACATGATAGAAGGATCTAAACACACACACACACACACACACACACACACACTTGTTTCTGACTTTGTTGTCCTTGGTCAGGGGTTTATTTCCTTATTAACCTGTTGGGTCTCAACATGAACCACCTGTTCCACAGATGGTTGATCTATCCATGTACTCTTGGTTTTACGGCCTTTTCCACCAACTGGTATGTTCCTTAAAGTCCCACCATGAGTCCAGAGTCAACGACAATTCTTGCAGGTGTAGCGTGGCTGAGACAAGCTATAGTTGTTGTAGTAACAGAACCTAGTGTTGTCTGAATTACACCTTGGACATGTTCGCTGTGGAGGCTTCTCTTCATCCATTTCTCTCAAGATCTATACTTGATTTTGTTATTGTTATTATGATTTTTAGTGTTGGGGAGGGGGGATTCTTATATAGGTTATTGGGGCGTGGAAATTGAAGAAGAGACAAATATTATTTTTAAAAGGCTGAGATTATGAGCTAAACATGTCAATATTGTGTATTAAGAGAACTATCTACACACAATAAACTTTAGGGTAAGCTTAGTGAAAAACCAAGGCTCTCTTACTCATAATTCTTGGATGTATATGAAGATTAAGAAGATCTTACTAATGTGCAAGTGGTCTAAACATAAACAAAATCTAGGAACATTGAGATCATAACGCCAATTTAAGGTAAATGAAGCTTATAATTAGGTGTTTTTAATGTGAGAGAGAGTATACGCGCGCATGATGCTCACACGCACTTCCATTGGCGAAAAGTATAAGTTCTTTCATATAAAATTTTCACAAGAATTTCTTATCTTTAAATACATACAAATGTTAATAAATGATTAGTTGATAATAATGCGTTATATAAAACCTAAGTACTTAAACAATAATATCCAATACCTATATTTAGAAATCGATAAAATACTTGGACAATTAACTTTCTGTGACTTTAATAGCAATTTACTAAGTGGTTAAACTTAACTAATAATAGCGCTTTAATAAGAGATCAAATACAATGTGTGTAAGTGTGTTTGTTCATACGTGTTTATATTGGGGCATCATAAGAAGTTATTGTTAAGAGATGTGTTTAAGGATTGGTTGATAATAAGGCTCTCTTACACATTCACATTTCGTATCGAATTGTAACCTGTATATGAATGAAACTCACAAAGTACATATACAAGTTTAATAGTAATTAGGTTTGATAAAGGAAGAAAGTGTGAATGTGTGTGTTTATGGCAGAAAACCTATGTATAGAATTGACCATTCGAATTGAATACAAATAGTGAAAAATAAAAGGTGTAAGCATCGAGTAACAATGAATATCAAGAAAGCAAGAGACTCATAACAAAAGAGTTTCTATATCGAGTAGTCTATCTTCAAGACCAAGTAACTAAACTCTTAATCAATTAGCCAATTTTTAAACCACAAAACACCTTAATATATCATCTTTCTATGGATTTGAAAATATTTCCTCTATAGTCTTGAGTCTCCTGGCAAATGATAAATCTCAAAAGTGTTAGATTAAGAGGGAAGAACATAAACTCGAAAGTGTATATTATTTGAAAGGTTTTGCGCAAAAATGTAATAGGTGTTCGTTTTTATCAAATTAAATTAAGATGGTTTTCTAACTAAGCCCTCCAATAAAAAAAGAACAAGTAGAAACCTTCAACAACCATCAACTTAAGACTGGGTACAATAAGTTGTTATTTGCTCCGTACTAATTACTTGGTTTTTATTTAGTTCATAAAATCTGATATATGTCTCAACTAAATCATGCAATAAGTAATTTGTTATAACTACTTGCAATTACATAACAAGTACCAAATAATAACTCAATGTGATTCCAAAGAACACAAATTTTCTCAACCTTACCTCCAAGTTGAAAAACTAAAAAATATTTACAATCATTAATAGCTAACAAATTATTCTTAAGTAAATTATAAATAATTTACAAGGAATAAAAAGATAATTAATTTGCAAATTTAATAAGTATTTGAAACTCTAAACTATAGGCATGGGCGTTTCGGGTATCAGTTCGGGTATTTCAGGTATCAGGTAGGTCAGGTAGGGGGCTAGAAGATCCATTAACTACTTGACATATTTTCAGTTTGGTTCAGGTAGTTTTGGATTTGGTTTGGATACTAAAACTAAGAACCAGAAAATGCACGGGAAATTTTTGATCCTCATTTGATTCCGGTTTGGTTAGTTCCAGTTAACTATTAGATATTTAGGTAAAATATCAAGTAATTAAGATAATTTAGATAAAAGTTGTTGGATATTTTAGTTTACTTTGGATATCTAGGATCAAATATCTAAATATTTTTGGATACTTTTGGATAGTTTGAATACTTTATAATAATTTATTTTTCTTCAAATATTTCAGATACATTTAACATATTTTTAAATTATAAATATATATATTTAGTTATATTACATTGGGATTTTTGCTATATAGATTCAGTATTATGCTTAGTCATTTTTATTGAGCCTAAGTACGCAAATCCACCAGCAAAGTTGTAAAAATAATCCGAGAATGGCTAATAGAGAACTCTGAAAGGGTTGATGCAACAATATAACGATTAGGAAATCGGTCAATTCATACATCAATAAAAGATCGCGGTTCGAGTCAGTACATCCATTTGGACCATGTGCTAAAACATACATAGCACATAATATATTTAAGTTTCATTCATCAATAAACAATTTTAGGTCTATATATACTTGGGCGTATCTCCACTACATATTAACAAAATCTAAGTTGTCCGTTATGTATCGCTTACATGTCAATAAAAAAATATTACGTGGCTTTTTTATTTTCATTAACTAGTAACTATTAAGGAAAATATTCTTAAAATCCGCAGGGAAGGAGACTCAAAATCAGATTCCCAAACATCGATATGTTGAACTCGATTTATTGTTTAGTCTCTATTGTTATTAATTTATATGTACTAGATATCTCATTCACATATTTCCATCTTCTTCTTCCTGTGTCTGGAGTCATCATTCAAACAAAACAAAAAATATCTGATCCCTAAAATATCAGTAACATATACTCAAGACTCACAAATACGCAAGACCCTATAAAAAAGCTTATTTGTGAAAAATCTAGAACGTGGACTTAACAAAAATGAATAACTTCAAAACACTTTTTTATTATAAATCATTTGAAGACCTATCTCTTGTTCAATCAGATTTATAAGACTACACACAGTCGTGTATCTTGACGGACCAATTTCTAATTATACAACTGATCCAAGCCAACACACTCGTTGCTTGATCATCACGTATGGATCTATCACTCAATCTCTTGGAAGAATATGCTTCTAATGTTCTCACTCAAAAACCCTAGCCTCCTCAATCTCTTTTTCATTTCTTATATATCTCATATCTCGTATCTTTTTACGTATCTCTTCTTTCCTTAATTCTCGCATCATATCTTCACTAGAAATCACTATTACACGAGTCTCTTCTTAACCTTCAAATGCTTGAGCTTACAATCTCTCCATGTTTGTCTGCATTTATCACTCCTTTCTTCTCCTGCAAAATGAAACACACAAACCAATTGCAATACGATCCACTTCATAATAACCGAGTGTTAGTAGCAACACGATATAAAATAACACTAAGAAAAGAGTACTTAACTTATTACAAGCCATAAGAGTTAAGTTCAATATAAAAACCATAGCAGGATACAGTCTTAAAATAACAAGTGAAATAGATAACACAAAAGAGAAGCAGACGAAAACACATCAGTAGCGACTTCTTCTCACTAACACATCCACGCATCTCCCCCTGAATGAGTTATGAGTCAGACAATTACATCAAACTCAAGCCATGCACACTCGGCCTCTCCTTGGTCCTCGTACCTCCCCAATGATGTCCATGATAGTTTTAGGTGCTCCAATCAGCTCGTCATCACTAGGAAGTCTCGGAAATTTCCTTCTGAAGCTCTAAGACTTGATAGATAAAGTTGGGAAGCAACAACTTCTTCTTTGGACTCATTTCTCTCGTGAGCTCCATGACCTGATCATACATCAGGGTCCCAAAGTCTATCTCCCGATGATGAACCAGAGGCCAAATGAGACGAAGACGCTTCTTGATGAATGCGTCAGTATCTGACTCGGAAGCCAGTTGAGCTCACACAGTCGGTAGACTGTGGGATGAGCGAGGTGACAAAGCATGTCCAACCGGAGCACTGATAGGCGGTGAAAGAGTTGATAGCAAGATTCAGATCCCCTCCTTCCTGATCTAAAGACTCGTGAACATAAAGAGTTGCAAACAATTGATTTATCATTGTCAGATCAAATGCAAAATGGGTTCCTCGAACTATAACACCATCAGGAGAGTAACGGAGGTTGGCTAAGCATTCTCTAACAATCCTTGCACAGAACGGACACATATGCAACATGGAGTATGACTATTCTACCGTATCAATTAACCTATGTGCTTCTCTCACATTCGGATCACGAGGGAAGAGAGTACCTTGAGCTACAAAACCTCAAAGACAGAGGTCACGATACGTAATCTCAGCATCGGAATTGACAAAACGTTGAGCGATTGGTCCCACCGGAACTTCTTCGGCGAACACGGCGCTATGCACCTCAAACCTTTCCTCGAAGGAATTGTATGGGACTGCAGCGGCGATGTTGTAGACACTTCCGATTGGAGCAGCCATGAAAATTGCTATGATAATAACAAGTAGTAAAACAAAATAATTAATTTTCAAATATGTTACTTTTAGAAAATTTGTATTTGAAACTGTAAATACTCATTTTAAACAAAACAAGTAAATATCCATATTTCTATCTTATTAGCCTTGTGTCAATCCCTATACCTCCATTTAAATTAATTATCAGTTTAGTAAAAAGGAGAGAAGAAATTTTCTACAATTTAGGCTGGGGAAAAGCGCTTATTTCAACCTGAATTTTATGGGTCGTGCCTATTCCTTATCGAACTTTGAAGTAGTGCATATTTTATACTGAATTAAACAAAAACTCAAAATACTCCATGAACTTTAAGTGTCGTGCCTTTTCATTCCAAAACTTTATAGTAGTGCATATTTATATCGAACTAAACAAAAATTCAAAACTTCAAAATACTATATATACTCTCAAAATCGTGTTTATATATATTAACCGTCAAAGGTGTTAGTCATCCGTTAATTTATCAAAACAACATCATTTCGGATAAATTTTGTAGAATAAATTTTTAAAATATTATGTAAACTCTCAAAATTGTGCTTATATATATTGACTGTCAAAGATGTTAATCATTTGTTAATTTATCAAAACGTATCATTTTGAATAACTTCTATAAAATAAAATAAAATTATTTTGGGAGATTTGAACTCTCACACTCGTGGACAAGTATAAAGTAAATATTTGAATTAATAATAAATAATTTAAATTTATAAAATAATGATTTTCAATGTTACATTTAAAACATAAATAACTAGAGATTTATTTGATAAAACTAAAACAAAAAAATTGATAACATTTATTTGATTAAACTAAAACGTATATATTCATTAATGTTTAGACGATAAATACGAGAAAGTTATTTTGTCTAGAATTTAATATGTTATTACTTGTCCACCAATGTGAGAATTCGAACTTTCTAAAAATTAATTTTTAATTTTATAGAATTTATCCAAAATGACGTTATTTTTATATATTAACGGATAATTTACAACTTTGACGGTTGATATACATATATATTTATATAAGCGCACGATTTTTAGTTCATTTCGTATTTTTAAATTTTTAGTTTTACAAAATTTATCTAAAATAGTGTCATTTAGATAAAATTAACAGATGACTAATATTTTTTATAGTTAATATATATATAAGTACGATTTTTAGAATTTATGTAGTATTTTTTTTTAATTTTTTTTAGTTTAATATAAAATATGCACTAATATAAAATTTTGGAATGAAAATGTAATATTTTTGAATTATTGTTTAGTTCAATATAAAATACACTTAGTTGGAGAAGGAATAGAG
The DNA here is from genome assembly GCA_905132765.1 of Moricandia arvensis. Lineage (NCBI taxonomy): Eukaryota > Viridiplantae > Streptophyta > Magnoliopsida > Brassicales > Brassicaceae > Moricandia > Moricandia arvensis. The sequence continues at coordinate 40,568 of CAJHQP010003853.1, read as the reverse complement.
ACGGTGTACACTTAGTTGGAGAAGGAATAGAGACGGTGTAAAGGTTTATTTTACACCGTCTGATATCGGAGACGCAATCTGCTTTTGTAGCAGGGCGACAAATCTCTGATAATATTTTAATTGCCCAGGAAATGTTTCATGGCCTGAGAGCAAACAAGTCATGTCAGAACAAATATATGGCGATCAAGACGGATATGAGTAAGACTTATGACAAGGTAGAATGGGAGTTCATACGAACTTTACTGCTCAAACTGGGTTTTGATCCACACTGGATTACTCTAATCACGGAATGTATTTCTTCAGTACAATATAGGGTTTTGCTTAATGGCCAACCAAGGGGAAACTTTAAACCTCATAGAGGTCTCAGGCAGGGGGATCCGCTATCCCCATACTTGTTTATTATATGCACGGAAACACTCATCGCTAATCTGCGGAAAGCGGAAAGGAACAAGCAGATTACGAGAATGAAAGTGGCTAGAGGGAGCCCTCCGGTGTCACACTTATTGTTTGCAGATGACAGTCTCTTTTTCTGTCAAGCACGGCAGGTGGAATGTCAGGCTATCATTAGGGTTTTAAAGGAGTATGAAGGGGTATCAGGTCAGCAGATAAATTTCAACAAATCTTCGATCCAATTTGGTCATAGGGTGGTAGAGTCCAAAAGGCAGGAATTACGAGATATACTGGGAATCCAAAACTTGGGAGGCATGGGTACCTATCTCGGGATGCCTGAGAGTTTAGGCGGCCCAAAAACGCAGATCTTTAGCTTCGTCCAGGAAAGGTTACATAACAGAGTCAATGGCTGGACTCTTAAATTCTTCTCTAAAGGAGGAAAGGAAGTGATGATCAAGTCCGTGGCAACTGCGCTCCCTAATCATGTAATGTCATGTTTTAGGATCCCTAAAACGACAATTAAGAAGCTAACAAGTGCAGTAGCACAGTTTTGGTGGAGCTCAGGGACCTCCACAAGAGGCATGCATTGGAAATCCTGGGACAAGCTCTGTATTCCCAAGGAGAATGGTGGATTGGGTTTTAAGGATCTATACGATTTTAACACAGCAATGTTGGGCAAGCAATTTTGGAGGCTGATTGAAAAACCAGACACTTTATTTTCTCGAGTCTTCAGAGGGCGATATTTCAGGAATGTATCTCCTTTGGAGCCCCTCAGATCTTACTCTCCATCTTACGGGTGGAGGAGTTTGGTCTCTGCTAGATCTCTGGTTAGCAAAGGACTAATCAAACGGGTGGGAACAGGAACATCCATTTCGGTGTGGAATGATCCTTGGCTTCCATCCACTCGCCCGAGACCAGCAGAAAAGAATAATCATGACACATACCCAAATCTCACAGTAGATTCTCTTATTCATCCACAATCAAGGACGTGGAACCTGGGGGCAATCAGGTCTCTCATTGAGCCTATGGATGAAAAGATAATTGCGAGCATACCACTGAGCAGACACCCAGGAGTGGATCGCGATGGTTGGCATTTCACAAAGTCTGGAAAGTATACGGTTAAATCGGGATATCAGGTTGAACGTATTTACCCGGATAGGGTAGGCATGCCACCTGAAATTGGACCATCGGTCACCCCGCTCAAGGCATACTGTTGGAAGGTTCGATGCCCTCCAAAAATAAAACATTTCCTATGGCAAGTGATATCTGGATGCATCGAGGTTAGGCATAATTAATAGCTCGGGGCATTAAAGGGGAATTAGGATGTGACAGGTGCGGCGCATCTGAGGAGACAATCAATCATGTTTTCTTTGAATGTCCCCCAGCGCTCCAAGTCTGGGCACTCTCGCCAGTCCCAACGAATCCTGAATCTTTTCCTACTCAATCATTATTCACCAACCTTGATTACCTATTTTGGAGAATAACACCGCCCATGGAGGACCACATGTTTGCGTGGATTTTATGGTACATTTGGAAAGGCAGGAATAATAAAGTGTATAGTAACCTCGACACTGACCCAAGGGATACTCTTCAACTCGCTAAGACTTCTGCAAACTTGTGGAATGAGGCACAAGTCAGGCCGTCACACCACCTACCACCGCTGGGCAATGGGAGGGAGGAGACACTGCCCAATATTCCGGGCATATGGTGTTTTGTCGATGGATCATGGAAAGAGAATGATTTTTTCTCAGGCCAAGGATGGTGTAGTACACTAGAAGGATTTGACTGTTTAGTGGGCGCCAGGAACACAAGGCACGCCCAATCACCGCTCCATTCGGAGTTGGAGGCTCTAATATGGGCGATAGAATGTATGCGAAATTTAAGGCAATATACAGTCACTTTTGCTACGGATTGTTCCCAGTTGGTGAAAATAGTATTGGAACCCCAGAAATGGCCGGCTTTTGCTTCTTATCTCGATGACATTACGGCACTGAAAGAGAATTTCCACAGTTCAGAAATCATCCATATCTCTCGAGCACACAACTCCAAGGCGGATAGTCTAGCACGCAGCGCGCGGAAGCAATCCTCCTTTGTGCTTCACATGGATGTGGAACTACCAAGTTGGTTTACAGAGTCGTAGAGTCTGTAATAAGTTTGATGCCAAAAAAAAAAAAAAAAAGAGACGGTGTAAAGGTCTAGGTCCAACGGCTCATAGCCTGTGACATTCAAAATTTCTTTCGTGTCCTGCAGTTTAAAAGAGGCCATAGCGTGGGCCTAAGCCCAATTAATATGTCATCAGAAACCCTAGCGGCCGCCTATAAAATGTTATTTCCGCATTGAAGACAGACGCCTTCGAGATCTTTACGCAAGGAGCAGAAATGGCGGTCCCGTTGCTAACGAAGAAGGCCGTGAAGAAGAGGTCTGCCAAATTCATCAGACCCCAGAGTGATCGTAGAATCACCGTCAAGGTACCAACTTTTTCTTCCTTCTCATTTAAAACTTTCTCGCTTGTGATCGCGAAAATATATCGCTCTATGTTGCTTTGTTAAGATTGATGATACTTAGAAATGAGTATTCGTTTTGTGTTTTTTTTTCTCGACTTGATTAGATTATTGATCTTGGTTTGATTGAATCATGCTGATGTTTTTGACATTTAGATAGCTTGTTGATTTTCGTGAATAAGATAATAATTTTGCTTAAAGGATGAGTCTTTATTGATAGATTCGATTTTCAATTGCATCTCTAAAATGCCCTTAGGTATCTGGTGGCTAGGATTAAATATGTTTCTGGTCACTTCGTTTTTCTAGGGCATAAAGTAAATCACTTACAGGTCTTGCGACACAGTTTGCTTTAGTTCAATAAGCTTACTGTTACTTTAACCCTGTTTACATTTTGGAATTCTCAAACATTCTACTTAATATTTTTTTTGTATCTGACGTGTTTGGTTTGTTACTGTGTCCAGGAAAGCTGGAGGAGGCCCAAGGGTATTGATTCACGAGTGAGGAGAAAGTTCAAAGGTGTTACGTTGATGCCCAATGTTGGTTACGGAACTGACAAGAAGACCCGTCACTATCTCCCCAATGGATTCAAGAAGTTCGTTGTTCACAACTCTGCTGATCTTGAGTTGCTCATGATGCACAACAGGTATATATAGTCTCTTCTTATCTGTAACACTTGGAATAACTATCACTGATTGTATTATTTGTCAAAGCCACATTCTCATGGTATGTTTTGATTTTGGCTCGGCAGGACTTATTGTGCGGAGATTGCTCACAATGTATCAACAAAGAAGAGGAAAGCAATTGTGGAGAGAGCTTCTCAGCTAGACATTGTTGTCACCAACAGGCTTGCTAGGTTGCGCAGCCAGGAAGACGAGTGAACAAAGCCTTAAAAAGACGATCCTATTGCGTTACTTTTATCTGCTTGACTTTTTCAGAGTTTATTATTACATTTTTGCGTATTGAAGAGTCACTGAATGTTCTCTAATGGTTCTGGTTTTAATATGATAAATTCGGAATCTTTTCTGACATTCGATACAACTTAAATCATCATACATAACCAGCTTAGCCTTTGTAGAATCATATCGAATTTGCACCTAAGTCCAAACATTTTTTAAAACGTATTGTTACGTTGGTTGTGGCTTTGTTTGAATAGCCTCTGTTACAAATTATTCTAACTTCCACTGGAAATACAGAAGTATCGTTGTTGAACCTGATCTTGAACCGTGTGGTTTGGTTAAACCGTTAGCACTACCAATCTCCAATTTATAAACTGTTATTAGCCGATTATTACAGAAACGATGAGAGGCGCTATTTCTCAAAGGCTTAAACTTCGAGCACTCTCCTTCTCTTGCTTTGCTTCTCACAGTCTCCATGGAAACTGTTACAGAAGCTTCTCAATTGCCACAGAGCTCCGGAACCGCGAAGTTTTGATATGTAACCACTTGCGAAACCGAAGACTCGACGAGGCTCGGGAGCTTTTCAACCAGGTTCCGTCTCCTCATGTGAGTCTCTACACCAAGATGATCTCCGGGTACACGAGGAACAACAGATTGGTTGATGCGTTGAAACTGTTCGACGCAATGCCTGTGAGAGATGTTATCTCATGGAATTCAATGATCAGTGGTTGTGTGGAGTGTGGGGATATGGATACTGCAGTGAAGCTGTTCGATGGAATGCCTGAGAGAAGTGTGGTTTCGTGGACAGCGATATTGAATGGGTTTTTTAGGTTTGGGAAGGTTGAGCAAGCGGAGGGGTTGTTTTATCAGATGCCTGTGAAAGATACTGCAGCCTGGAACGCGATGGTTCATGGGTATTTACAGTTTGGTAGAGTAGAGAATGCTTTGGAGTTGTTTAAGCAAATGCCTCGGAAGAATGTGATTTCTTGGACGACAATGATCTGTGGGTTAGACCAGAATGAGAGGAGTGGAGAAGCTCTCGTTTTGTTCAAGAAGATGTTGGATTGTTGTGTTAAAGCGAGTTCGAGGACATTCACTTGTGTAGTCACCGCTTGTGCAAATGCTTTAGCGTTTCAAATGGGTACTCAAGTTCATGGTTTTATTATCAAGTTGGGGTTTTTATATGAGGAATATGTATCAGCTTCGCTTATAACGTTTTATGCAAACTGCAAAAGAACAGAGGATTCAAGGAAAGTGTTTAACGAGAAGGTTCATGAACAAGTTGCTGTGTGGACTGCTTTATTATCAGGTTATAGTCTGAACAAAAAGCATGAAGATGCCTTACGTGTTTTCTCAGAGATGTTGAGAAACAGTATCTTACCAAATCAGTCAACATTTGCCAGCGGATTAAACTCTTGCTCTGCTTTGGGAACACTAGATTGGGGTAAGGAGATGCATGGCGTTGCAGTGAAACTTGGTTTAGGAACTGATGCCTTTGTTGGTAATTCTCTCGTTGTAATGTACAGTGACTGTGGAAATGCAAACGATGCTGTATCGGTGTTCAGAGAAATCTCGAGGAAGAGCATTGTGTCGTGGAATTCAATTATTGTTGGCTGCGCGCAGCATGGACGTGGTAAATGGGCCTTTGTCATATTTGGTCAAATGATTCGATTATACAAAGAGCAAGATGAGATTACTTTCACTGGCTTGCTCTCTGCTTGTAGCCACTGCGGGTTTCTTGAGAAGGGAAGAAAGCTTTTCGATTACATGTCAAGAGGACTAAATCCTATCGATAGAAAGATTCAACACTACACTTGTATGGTAGATATCTTGGGAAGAAGCGGGGAATTGAAAAAGGCAGAGGAGCTGATAGAGGGCATGCTTGTGAAACCTAATGAAATGGTTTGGTTGGCTTTACTCAGTGCTTGTAGGATGCATTCTGATGTAGACAGAGCCGAGAAAGCTGCTGCTGCCATTTTTAAGCTGGACTCAAAATCAAGCGCGGCCTATGTCTTGTTGTCGAATATATATGCTTCTGCTGGTAGATGGTCGAATGTATCGAAATTGAGGATTAAGATGAAGCAGAAAGGTATAATGAAGAAACCTGGGAGCAGTTGGGCTGTGTTTAAAGGGGTAAAGCACGAGTTTTTCTCAGGTGATCGACCAGATAGCTTGAGAATATATGAGAAGTTGGAGTTTCTGAGAGAAAAGTTGAAGGAGCTTGGCTATGTTCCTGATCATAGATCTGCTTTACATGACGTTGAAGACGAACAGAAAGAAGAGATGTTGTGGTATCACAGTGAGAGGCTTGCTGTTGCGTTTGCATTGGCTAATACAGTTGAAGGAAGTACGGTCACAGTGATGAAGAATCTACGGGTTTGTGAAGATTGTCACGCAGTGATTAAACTGATCTCAAGAGTTGTGGGACGTGAGATTGTTTTAAGGGATCCGACTCGGTTTCATCATTTTAAGGATGGGATATGTTCTTGTGGGGATTATTGGTAGAAATTAGAGTGACTTCTTTATGCAGATAACTCAAGAAATTACTGGTCTTCGCTGAATGCTGATGCAGAATGTCACAGTTTGATTCAGAAAACGTTACAAATAAATGGTGACTATGACTGACAATTTCATCTGCAGAGTTCTTTTGTAGGAGCTGTCAATATTAACATTTTATCTGCTTTCATAACTAGAACGAGGATCATATGAATAAGGAGAAGCGGAAGATAATTTGTGAGTGTCGTTCATATATGCAAGAGCAATTATACCTGCATGATTTATAATATGGTTTTATGTTTTTGGAAATTGAAACCTATGTGGGTGCAGAGTTTGAACACCACAAGAACCTGGGAAAGTGAGAATTGAAACCCGACGTTCAAGTTGAGAGCTGAAGTTTCAAATCCCTTGGCCTCAGATAGATTCAGGTATTGTCTTTGGTTAGAGTGACTGAGTGATGAATGAGATGTTTATGTTCATTTTTTCACGGAATTTATTTTTCCATGTGGATTATTAGGCATTGCATAGTTCTTATTTTGGAGGTCTCTGTCGCAGGCAAACAACGTTTCAGATTAGAAGGGACATTGACTGAAGCTATAGCTCTCTGCCTTTTGAGTACTGGATCTCGCCTACTCTTTTGTTCCAAGTAATTTTGGACTACTCTACTCCATTACTCCATCTCAACTACGATCAGGTGGATATAGAGTTTCAAGTCATATCAGCTGCAAAAATTCAGCAGGCATGTGAAGGATACGGAACAATACCCTAGGACTATGTAAATCTAGATGTTCTTCCATCCACAGATCAGTTAATGCAATGAAACCAACAGGAATAACCTTGGACTACATGAGACTGAAAGCAGAGAAGAGTGGGAAGACTGCATTGATACTGATCTTGGAAATGAAACTGATCACACTGTAGGGTATAGAGACAGTGCTATAGATATGGACAAGCAGCAGCTCGTGAAGGATTAAGCATTAGGCTCAACTCAATAATTCTTAGGATAACTCAAAAACGAACAGAAAATAGCATTTTGAATCTTGGGTTTTCATTGTTCTTATATCTCTAATGTAAAATTCTATTTTTTTTTTCTTCCGAAATAGAATATAGAATTGAATTTAATTTAACTTTACTCTATTTTTGAGTGAAAACTGGAACAATGAACAAAAAGTAAAAAAAAAAATATTCTAGTTATATACTGTTTTCATGTTTACTCCAAGTGGGGTCCAAATGCGTTTGGAGCATTTGTTACTGTGAATTCTATTTTGATTTAAATTATTAAAATGATGTCGGAAATATTCTTAGAGCATTTCTAATGCTAGTTCATTTTTCCTTCTAATTACTATTTAAAGAGTAAAAGGATTTCCATCTATTTCATATCAAATATAAAGAAATGAATGGTAAAATATATAATGGTACACTATTTGTATACTTTTAGTAAAACGTTTTCTTTACAAACTCTCTTTTTATATTTCCATCTTCTAACTAAATAAAATTATATATCATATTTTTGCATTTTAATATTTTGTACAGTGTGTCATTTGTTTTTAGTTGTATTGCAATAAAATCTAAAATTTAAAATAATCTTTTAATTTAATAATAAAATAATTGTGTTGGTTTATTATTATAAGATAAGATAAAAGAATAGAATGTCTATATTTTATAAGTTATTGATGGTAAAAGAGAAGAGAGAAAAATAGGAAAAGAATATATTTAAAATATTTATTTAAAATTAAAAAAAAATAGAAATAACTATTGGAGCAAACCTTCTTTGTATTTTTAAAGTACTCTATGTTTAGAGTATGAAATAGAAGCAACCATTGAAAATGGATGCCCTTGTTGCTCTCACACAAATTATAAATGCCAAAAATACTTCTACATGTGTATACTTTAAAAACAATTCCAGCTGGGGAAACGTGGAAGATTATTGTTGTTCCATTTGCAACGGAAAATGAAAAAAAATGAAAGTTCATCAGAGCATCACAATGAAAGATTCAAACAGGCTTTGTGTTCCTCTCAGGTTGGGAAGGAGGGCAAAGCAGAGGTTTCTTGAGTGGTCCTTCACGTTAACTGCAAAGAAAACGAGATAATAAATCCACTGATCTGTTGACAAATAGTATAAAGGTCAGGTCATGCTTGATGCTTATTACCCGCATTCGCTTTTGTTTTTCTCTGTCTCTTCACAACAGTGTCCACACTCTTGTTTGGTCTCATGATTAACTATACCGTCTTCACAAAGTCTTGGAAGAGTATTTGGATTGCCAAGTTGGTTCTTCGGTGATAAGCAGTCTTCAGCGAGGCGTATACCCCATCCTTTTAAGTTGAACTTGTAGTCACTGATATCACTGAGATGATCCAGTTCCTCAGGATCCAATATTTTTGATCTGAAGGAAGAGTCCATTCTATTACTTACATGGAGTTGTATTTCCACGTGATCGTAGTTCAGTTGAGATATAGGAACACTGTGGTTGTTTAGAGGGAAACGACAGTCCAGTATAAACAGATGACTATCCTTCTTATCCGTCCCAAAGAGTTGTTGCTGGCCAAAAGAATCAACGCTGTCCCCAAGTATGCCTTTGAACCGACAGCTGACACGGATATATACTACGTTACTACGATGTGTGCGCACAGAGTCGAAAAGACCCAACGCGCAAGCCCTGAATCGGAAAATTGGTTGCGAGAGAGAACTGGGAGGTAGAGGGATGGTTAAAGAGGAGGTTGTTCCAGTTGTACGGTGAGTGAAATATGAAGGCACTTGTTCACCTGACATGACCAATTTCTCAAAAATAAATGAACGTTGATTTAGGAGAGCTTCTGGGTCCAAGTTGAGGCAGATGAAATGAGTACTGACTTCTGAGAAAATATTATCTGGTAGAGAAGATGAAGCCTCGTCAGAGATTGGTGACTTACAGTGAATATTTTCTGTAGCCATTTCCACCTCACTTGGACCATCAGTCCAGCTAGCTTCGGTCAATGCCCCACAGTCTGAAAAGTCAACTACCTTAAGTTCTTTGAGTTTATAAATGTTAAGGGATACACGCTCTAAGTTGCGGCAGCTCTCCATGCCTAGGTATTCAAGCTTAGAGAACTTCTTGATCCACCAAGGAACCTCTAAAATCCCTGTTCGGGCTAGATAGAGGTGTTCTATGCTGGTTGAGATATCAGGGAAAGTCCTCAAACGTGAGCATCCCGTGAAGTCTAGGTAGCAGAGATATTGAAGGTTGATGCCAGTGGGAAGAGTCACCAAATTTATGCATTCTGTAATATCCAGACAATCAAGATTGTGAAAATTCTGGATAGAGGTAGGAAGTTCCACCAAACTTGGGATATCTGAGAGAAACAATCTCTCTAAAGTTGGGGACAGCAGCATGGTCATGATTGATGTAAGCTGCTGAATTAAAAAAAAAATACAATTTAGAGATGTTGAATGAATTGACTCTACCACCTAGATGACTTCTTTCCCAGTAATTCTACTATTTGGGGTTTGGAGTTCACAAATCTTATATAAAATTAGGGAGTTCTATTCTATCTATCTACAATGTTCACATCAACAAAACATTAAAATTAACCTTAGTAACACATTTTAATTCATATATATATATATTATTAATTTTATTTAAAATATTCAAAATTTAAACAAAAATGTAAAATAGCAAAAGATAATATAAAAATTAAAATTTATTATATTTGGTAAATTCACAAATGATTAACAGAAAATATATTTTTTAAATGAATATATAACTATATATATATCCTCTATTAAAAGAGGATTATCCTAAAATCTATTTAAAAAGGTTGTTGCACCCATTTATTTTTAGTCCAACCTATTACATATATCCAACTATTATAACTAACCCCTATCATAGCAACCAAATAATATTCACTAACAATTAAATAAATCCACTTTAATTCACTCAAGGTTTTTACATAAGATATTTCAATATACCACGTGGGTAGACAATTTTCTTATAAAAACATTTAATATAAACCAGATCACAATACACTAAACCTATGGGTAGACAATTTCTTATAAAAAGTTAAATTAGTTTTTAAGGTAAAGTTACATACCTGCTCTCTTTCCCACAGTTTTCCAACCTTCGTTTTAACCATACTAAGAACAACCAGTTTCTTAAGATGAAAGATAAAATGGAATTCGTCAATTGCTGTCTCGTCTAAAACAAGCGCTGAGATGTTGGTAGAAATAGCAGGAAGAATCTTCAACCGTGAGCATCCTTTGAGGAAAAGCATATCAAGAGATTGGAGGTACATGCCTGTGGGAAGAGTCTCCAAATTTTCACAGAATGACATATACAGCTGTTTCAGTTTATTGAGATGCTGAATAGAGGAAGTAAGCTCCACCAAACTCGAACAATAATCAAGATTAAGTATCTGGAGATTAGTGGCCAGAGAAAGATCTGGTACTTCTTCCAGATTTATAGAGCTTTGCAAATCCAACTCCCTGAGCCCTGCAAGTGACTGCAGTATACGTGACCCACACGTTACATGAAAGCATCTATAACAGTAAAATCTTAAGCACCTACAACTCAAATAGTAAATTTATTAAAGACTTACATGAACTCCTTCCCACAACTTTTGGAGTTTGCTACCTGACATTTGAAGCTTAACAAGGTTTTCAGGACGAAAATTAGAAGGCATATATTTCATTGGATATCCGTCAAACCTCAATAATCTAAGTTTAAGGGGCAGATGGTCAAAGTCTTTCGGCAAATACCATCTCATCTTCTTGTTCCATTTCTTAGAGTTATAAGTCTTTAGAAAGAAGAGATTACGCATCCCTTTGAAAGCATTCTTATGTATATGCAGTTCATCAATCTCATCCATATCCAGTGATATACCTAAAACCTTCTTAGTACCCTGAGATGACAATACAAATATAATTTCAAAGATTATATGATTTAAATCATTTGGAATGCTATATGAATGATTAAAGTATAAGAGAACTTAGAGCACCTCCATCGAGGGATTCTTAAGGGGTTTTTAACCCAAAAAGGTGGTGGGCCCCACCCATTTTCCTAAGAACCCGGTTCTAAAAATCCCAAATTAAGAATCGGTTCTTACACTGTTTCGTGGGTCCCACTGACACGTGGCGACCCACGATTGGTTCGTTTTTAATTTTTTTTTTAAACGAAAAAAATAAAATAAAAGAAATTAAGAACCCCTTTGGAGTTTTTATGGATGGAGGTGGCCTTACAGTGTTATCTTCAAGTACATCACAAATTTCTTTGGAATCCACAATGAATTCTCGTTCTCCAGGCTCATCGGACTGTGCACGGACAATCTCCTTACCCATATCTTGTAGCAAACAGTGCATCTCTACATCATTCCCTCTTACATGTACAAGAGACTTATCAACAAGGTTTTTAAACCCAATATTAACATCCAAGTTACTATCTGCTAGTAGCATCTTGATGTCATCAACTTTTTCACCATTGAAAAGACATGAAATGTGACGAAATATTGCTTCATCTTTCTTGTTGTTTAACCCTTCATAACTGACTCTTAGCGTTCTCTCAATTTTTTCATTCAACCTATTACGAAGGCTAGGAATCATATTTATCCAATCCTCTTTGTCCCAACCTCGTAAGTATGAGCCCAAAACCTTAAGACCCAAAGGAAGATTACCAGCACACAACGAAATTTCGGAAGCAAGCTCCATCAAACCAGCAGGTGGAGAATTTTGCCTGAAAGCAGATCTACAAAACATTTCAAGAGCAAGATCTGTAGATGGGAAGGCACACCTCATATATATGATCAATCCCATGAGCCCTTAAGAAATGCTTATCTTTTGTAATCACAATGATTCTGCTCCCACAACCAAACCAATGAGTTTGACCAGCCAAGGTATCCAGCACCAATTGATCCTCCAAATCATCAATAACTATAAGAACTTTCTGGTATTTTAGCCTCTCTTTGGCTGCATTCAGACTATCTATCCTTATGTCTTTTTTGTCTAAAATTTCAGACAAGAAACTTCTTAGCAAATGCAACTTCATGTTATAGTCGTCCGGGTTGGCACTCTTATAAATTTCCATAGTCTTATATACGAAAGCCCTGTCTATGAAAACACTACCTTGGAACCGACGGGAAAGTTGGCTATGTAAAACTCTTGCGATGCTAGTTTTACCAATTCCTGAGGAGCCCCATATCCCAACCATCCTCACTTCCTCGGAATCTAAATGCAATAAGACACTCATATTTGCGATATGATCTTCCATTCCAACAAAGTCCTCAAAGTCTTTCGATGGAGCTAAATTCAGTTTACCCAAGACATCATTGGCAATTGCCTCAATCATTTTTGCTTCGTTATGCCTAACAATATGAAAGATCATTTAAACACACAAGAAACCGTTTATGAATTGTCACATGTCAAGGTCTATAAGAAAAGATAACATATATATATATATATATATATAGTGGCCGAGCCAGAAATTTTTCATACTGGGATCATCACTATATTATTAAAAAGCTATACAATATACTAAATATAAAAAATATACCATTAATTTTTAAACACTGTTACTATATATATATATATATATATATATATATATTTGAATATCTTATAAAACATTTTCGATTAATGAAACAAAACTAAAAACATTTATACTAAAATATGTTAATTTATTTTCATAAAAATTACCCATTGATATTATTTAGAAGTTATTTCCACATTCAGTGTTTATTTAGTATGTTTATTTTTTTAGTTTAAATGTTTTTACTTAACAGACTAAAGATAATATCAATTAGAAATTCTTTTAGTATATTTTGACGTGAAATTCTTTTAATATATTTGAAAGACATTTTTGAAAACTAAATATCCTATACAATAGAAAAGAAAGATAAATACACGTAACTTTAGTAATCCGATAAATAAACATTTAGCAAGAAAATCAGTTTTAGTAAATATTTTAACTTTTTATCATGTACACGGTTTTTAACTTTAGTTAAGCCCATATAAAACGGCCTGAGTTATTCTTGTAGATTTGGGTTACATTTAAAATGTTCAAGTAATTGTGTTTTTTTTTCAAAAAAAAAACTGGAATTACGGGTGCTTATTTTACAGGGGTCAATGAGAAACTTTACGTGGGGTCAAGCATTACAAACTCCCAAAAATTTATTGTACATTATTAAAATTTATAGGGGTCAGCTGACCCCCTAGCTCTCATGTGCATCCACCCCTGATATATACATATATATATATATAAAGTAATAGCTCTGTATTTAAAAGATTGATGTTTTTCATACAAATTTAAAATAATAATTTATATTTATTATCATTTATTTTGTTTTGTTTCCTAAGAAATATCCAAGCTTTTATAGTTTCACATTTTAAATTAAAAATAAAATGAATCATTTAAATTTTTGTAATAAAATACAAATAAAAAGTATATAAAGCATCATGTCTTTCTAGTGTGGAGGAAGTAGTTATTACCAATTCTGAGAATGATATCCGAGGACATTTGCTACATCGATCAAGGATTGCCGCCACAATTTTGTTTCATCCTCAGGTTTTGTCTGACAAGTCTTGGCAAAAGCCTCTCCAAATTTTCCAGTTTGTTTCCTAACATGAGACGGCTCTAAACCGTAGAAAATTGGAATAATTATTTGACCTGATACGTCCTTGCATTTTACGATCTCCAGCAACTCATTCAGGCACCAGCTGGAAGATGGGTACTTTTCAGAAAAGATAACCACAGCTATCCTTGAACTCCTAATCGCTTGTTTAAGCTCTGGATCGAGCGAATGGCTTCTCTCGATCTCATTGTCTTTGAATGTTATGATCAACTTACGGTCAAGCTCTTTTAGAAAATGGCTGAGGAAAGTTACGCGGACGTCTTCCCCGCTGAAGCTCGGGAAAACATCGTATACCCAATTTTGAGAAGGTGAGAAAGAAGAAGGATTAGCCATCAAACAAAAAGTTCGATACAGAAGGTTTTGGCGAAACTAAAGGGAAGTCAACGCATACAGTTGTTGTTGTTGTTGTATTGTAACTGAAAGGAGAAGAAGGAACAATAAAAAGGGAAGACGTGATCCAAATAAATACTGAAACACAGAGAAAAAAAACCCAAACCTGTTTCTTGGAGAGCAAAGAACTGAACCCTGAAGAAGGATTGGTATTTAAGGGCATCATCATCCTGTAGAAACTTTAAGGAGTTTCTTAAGGAAAATAGCATGCTTATCAAGTCTTTCACTAGACCATGTACAACAAAGGTGTTTGAATAATTTATTAAATTGTTGAATCCTTCCAATAAGGGTATTGAAAAAATGGTGAAAATTACATGGATTATTTGTACAACAAGTTGAAACTCAGAGCACAATTATTGGGGGTCATTAATGGGTTTTTAGGGTGTGAGACCTCCTCCAAAAAAAAACTTAAAAAACGGTTACAAAAGTAACCAAATAAAAACTTATTTTTGCACTGTTCGTGAGCCGCAAACATGCTAATGAGGGCTCGCGATTGATTATTTTTTATTTTTTATTATTTTAAATTAAATAAAATAAAGTTAGAAACCCAAATGGATTTCTAAGAATAATCATGCCCTTAAAAAGTGGATTCGTATTAACAACATGTTACAAGATTATTAGTTCTTGAAGATGTACATACTTTTCATTCACCTTAATTATTTCATGCTTATTATTTTATAATAAATTAAAAAATTAATTTTTCTTATATATTAAAGTTTATCATTTTCTGTGTTTTATAAATAAGACTTGTTTTGTTGGATTTGGACATAGAAGTATTAATTTTTATTATTTTTCTAATAATTTTCTTTATATCTTTAGATATTGTGTAAGATAAAATATAACTATATATAAATATAAAATAAAAATATATTTATAAAATGCCAGGTTTTTTTAATATTGTAAATATATAAAAGTTGAATAAATTTTGAATAGTTATGTGGAAGTGAGAAAGGAAGATGTGGAATGCTAAAAATGCAAATAAGGTGTTGAAAAACCTCGACCAATGTACACAATTTTAGAAAATTAGAGTCTCTAGCAGGAAGAGAACCTGTTCTCGATCTTTATATTCCTTTTATTAGAGAAAAAGATCTTTCACATCAAAGTTTGAAAAGATTTTAACTAATATATAAAAGACAGTTAATCCAATTTTCATCAGTTTTGGTTTTATGTTAGAATTTAACATGATATCAAATTCCGATTCATGCATTCCAACCCAATCCATAATTAACCGGATCACAAAAAATTTCTATGGATACTTACTTGATATTATAAAACTGAGCGAAATTTAGAAACAAAGTTTTAACATTAAAAATTAAAGGAGATCTATTTAATATATAAAATATGGATTAGTACACTTGTCATCCATTAGATTTCAACTAAAAAGAAGTTACTGATGAGATATTGGTTTTCATCTTAGAACTCCTCTTCTTCTTTTTTTTTTCTTTTATATTTTTCATGTTTCTCTTTTTAATGTTTTTGCGATGATCTTTTAGAATTTTTCACTCGCTTATAACATCAACTAGATTATATCTTGTATTTTGAAAGCGCGAGATTATTTTTGGAAAATTTTCAAAAATACTATTTTTCTATTACCATTTTTCATGTTTACCTTAATCACTTTTAGTTTTATTTTTAAGAGGAAAAAACACACTTATAACCCTGAGCTAATTAATCTAAAACTTAGAGTTTAGAGTTGAGGAGTGGGATATGATGAGGTACAAGGGTGAAGGTATATAGGTTTTGAGTGGTGCAGCTGCCCCCATGATTTTCTGAAACTTGGTGTTATTATTTAAATAATTTTTATGTTGCCCCTTGTGATCTGGTATCCTATGCTTTGCTGCCCCATAGGAAATTGATTCTAGATCCGCCCCGGATAGGGTAGGATTTAGAAATGTAAAATTTAAGTTTTTAATTAAATTTTTTAAAAAAATTGCCTTTAAAAATGGTATTTATAAAAATGTTTCTTTAATGAAGGTAAAATGAAAAATGGTACCAATAATGTGGTAAAAATAAAATTTCTCCATTATTTCTTAGACAAATTTATTAACATGCCTGTTTGTTTACTAATATATTTAGACCTAGGTGTTTAGTTTTGGTTCAATTCCATTTTGGTTAAGTCTTGGTTGTGTTTTTAGTTTTTTTCGGTCAAGAAATATAAGAACTATTCGGTTATTTATGAATTTGGATTTGGGTATGATTCTATAATTTTGTTTTGGTTTAGTTTAGATAACAATGTTAATAATCCAATAAAATTTCAAGTTATAATCGTTTGATTTCCCTATATTATGGATCTAATTTTATTTTAAAACGTTAAGTTCACATATATTAATAGATAATATAATCAAAATTTGCTATATTTTTTAAGATCATATTCTATACCAAAATAGGAAAGTAGTAATATTTGGTGTAGCACAAATTATTCATAGGAATAACTTCTTACAAATTATGGAATTTCTACGTTTCAAATTTAAATAAGTTTTGTATTCCAGTATATTTCTATTTTTGATTTTTATAGCACCAAATCTTTTCAAATTTAAAGCACAATATGCACACTTTTTTTACAAATTAAAGACTAAAATCTTTTATGATAAAAATTTGAGTCAAATATTTTTTTTTACCATTTTGTTACTTTAATCATTTTACTTTTATTTTAAAGAGAAAAAATACACTTATAACACATAGATTAATTAATCTAAGACTTAGGCTTTAGAGTTGAGGGGTGGGGTAGGGTGAGATAGAGTTTAAGAATGTCAAATTTAGAATTCTAATTTTTTTTTAAATATCTTTTAAAAAATAATATTTATGAAAATGTTTTTTTAATGAAAGTAAAAATAAAAAATGGTACCAATAATATGGTAAACATAAAAATTTCTCAATATTCTTTATGTTATATTTCAGTTGATTATTCAATTAGTTACAAATAATTTACATATATTTTAATTAATATTAAAAATAATGGTATTGCCATAAATACTTGTAAAACTAAAGAAATCTCAAAAAAATTAAACTTCAACTTTAATAAGATAGATAGATGATTCGGTTTTATCAAAATTGTTTCTTAACATTAATCAATGAGGAATACCCTAAGGTAGAACTAAAAGAGTTTTTGTCATCAAAATAACCTTTAAGGAAAAAATGACCAAAATAACATTTATTAAAATATGTAAATATACATTTATACCCCTTGGGTTAACTAATCTAGATTTAGAGTTTAGAGTTATGGGGTGAGTTTTTGGAGATGAGGCTTAAAATTTTAAAAAATAAAAAAAATATTAATTTTTAAAAAACTAAAAAGGGCTATTTTGTCATTTTTCTTTGAGGTCTATTTTGTGACAAAATTTCAAAAATGTATATTTGAGAGATTTGACCTTAATCAGTTTACATTCTAAAATAATTTATTATACAGTGAAATCAATGTTTTTAAAATGATGCTAATAATAAAATAACCAGTGATTTGTGAATCTTTCAACATGTGTTATATTTTCTGACGGTTTTGCGACCTTTTCTTCCTCTTTCATACTATTTTATTTTTATTATAATTTTAATAAAAAAAATCTTGTGAAAAAACTATCTTGTACATCGTTGTCACATCAGCAGCTGTAGGAAGGGGTCAGCAAGGATCAAATACTAATATAATTTTTAGTATTTGTGATTTGATTCGTATTTCACATATTTCTGATTTTACGATTTGTTTTGCTTCGAAAAAATACGGATATCCATTTTTTGGATATCCGGAAAATTAGCGATATTTTCGAATAGTTACAGATATTTACGGATACTTCATCTACTTTGTTCAATACAAGTAAATTTAGAAAAACTATACAAATTTATTTACTTTTTAAAATATCTTTTATACAATATAAAATAAAAAGTAAAATTAATGAATCTATATGTTTCATAAATTTTTAAAATTAATAAAATTTTCTTATAAAATATTTTTTTAAGAGAAACTGTAGTTTTATATGAAAACATATGAGATTAAACATTTAAAACTATATATTTAATTATAGATATACATCTATTTACATAACGGATGGAGCGAAGCGGATATCCGTCTTTAAATTTTTAATATTTGTGATTTGCTTCGTTTTTAATGGATATTGATTTTTATTCTTTGCTTTGCTTCGAAGACTTACGGATATCAAGATTTTTTGAATCGAATCGAAACGAAAAACAAATCGAATCAAATTTAACGGATAAAATGCTCAGCCCTAGTTGTAGGTAGTTTCATGAGTGCGTCTTTGGAAGAAGGAAACTTGTTCTCATCAACTCGTTGAATAAAAATGAGTTTTTCTATCTTGATTTATTCTTATAGAAAGGGTTTTCATTAGTTAACAATAAGAACCAACTTACAAAAAAGAAGCATAGGATGCAGGGAATTGGAATACAAATGCTCAAATCGGCAGGACCAATCCCAAACCAAAGAACTATTAAACCAGAGAACGAGAGTTGAAAATTGAAAATTTGATATAGCCTAAGGCATAAATTTGATATAGCCTAAGGCATAAATTTGATATAGCCTAAGGCATAAATTTGATATAGCCTAAGGCATAAATGTAGCCATATAATTGAAAATTGCGGCTATGTGGAAACAGTTACAATTCTAGGTTTAAAAATTATGGGTATAACTTCGTGGCTAAAGAAAATAGTGACCAATCGTGGCTATTTAGCCATGGTATTGCAATGACATATTCCTAGCTATATTAGTCACGGTTTGCCATAGTTAGTCATGACTTATATAGCCAGGTTAATAGGTTAATTGCCCCTGCACTGTCGTGGTAAAATGTAGCCACGTTCTAGCCACTTAGTGTACTTGGCCATATAGCCAAGGTTTTGTAACTTATTATCATGGCTAATTTAGTCGGATTTGACACTTATATATGTAGTGACTAAGCCACAGTTTCTATAGTGCCTATTCCTTAGCCACTGGATAGATTTAGCCATACTTTTTTATAATAGCTTATATATTTAATTGTTTTAGTTAGTTAAATTAAAAATTCAATTATAATTTAATCCTAATGGACAACTGAAAGAAAACATGAAATTATATTTATAAAAAGTAAGTTTATAAAATACTAAACATTACAAGAACAATATTATAAAAGAGGAAGAATTTTAAGAACCAAAAGACAGGAGTTTTAAGCAGAATATTACAAAAACAAGTTAAAAGATGAACAACATACATTTAAATGCTATTGGCTTGGAGCTTGGAGAGGCATAGCATATGGATCTTAAGGTTGAGAAGAAAGGACTTGTGTCTGACCATAAGGTTGAACAGTGGGATGTCCAATAGCTGGTTGTTAGGACATAAGTGTTTGGAGAAACTGATTGATTGCAACCCTTGTTGCTGCCATGTCCTCCTTCACCACACTAACATCAGCCATGACACTTGGAAGCTTGTCTCCCAACCAGACACACGCATGTCCAGCTACAAGTTGCGGGCAAGCAAAAGTGGAACTTGTGCAGATGGCGGGTGTTTCTTGTATTGGGCACAGTCGAGTTCGTTAACATATCCCCTCTTAGCCTTAGCGATCTGTGAGAACAAAGCCAAACACACATTTTAAGCGGTCTAAATCAACTTTAGCGAAATATTACTCAAACCAAATTCAATAGACAACATTGTAAATAAACTATAACCACAACAAACCTATAAAGGACATACTATAATAACTTTTAACTCCAACCAAAATTTAACAGACAACAGACTAACTCAAACCAAAATTCACACATAACATACTATTAAGAACTCTAACTCCAAGCAAACAAAATACAACAAATTGAAACAAAACACAAAACAAAATAAATAAACTTGGTTTAGCAAGATGTGAGAAGAACCTAATGATACCCTTGAACTCTTTTACCTATGATATTAATATTAGATTTAAAGATAATAATACAAAATTATTGGATTACATTTGTTACATTTTTATTGTGATATTTGGTTACGTTAAAATATGAAGACAAAATATCATAGTAACAATTAAACCCTAAAATATAGACGACGATGACAATTTCTGAAGACTCCCCTGGTTCTACTGAAATTTAGCTTGATGAAGCGCTTAAGGAGTTATCAAAGACAGGTTACACCTTATTGGAGAAGGTGGTAACGTTTGCAGGCCATGAAGAAGCATCGGTGAAATCCCCTGGAGAAGCATCGGTGAAATCCCTTGTTAGTGACGGTGTTGCAGAGGTCTCATCTCAGCCGATTTCACCTTGGAATGGGAATCGGGATGGATTGCTACAACTTGTTTTTGAGGAGGCAAACGAAGTGGTATCGATGGTGATTCCAACTGAGATTTTGTTGGATTCAAATCTTTTATGAAGATGCTATGTTGTGGGTTAACTTATTGGTGATGCTCTTCATGTAGGATCAATCCATGCCACATAAAACCGGAAATGCGCTATTCCAAAGAGCAAGTCAAAGGTTAATGTTTAGTTTATTGAGAAGAATACGATCCTATTTCGTATTGAAAATGAGCAGATGAGAGGTAAAATCGTTCAAAGGAAGTATTTACACATTGCGGATATTCCACTGGTAGTGAATGAAAGGTCTCCGGAGAGTGTAACTCTGAAGCCTGATCTCTCTTCAATGTCGATGTGGATTGATTTGAAACGGATTCCCAGTCATTTTTTTGCAGCCAAGGGCTTGAAGTGTTTGGCTCGATGTGTATGTAATTTTGTTAAGTTGCATCCTAGTACGGAGAGGTGCATTCCTTTGGATGTTGTGCGTATTCTTGTGGAAGTTAATCTTCATAAGGAGTTGGTAGAGAGGATTGACTTCCAGGATATATGGTGAGAAGGTTTCAGTTGAAGTATGTTACCCTTGGTTACCTCCAAAGTTCAATGTTTGTAAGGCTTGGGGACATAGGGGCTCAAAGTGTACTTCATAAAATGTTAAGAGTTTGAAAGATCAGTCGGTTAAGGGAAAGGAAGTCTGTACTTGGACTCTACGGAGGTTTGATATCACTAAAATTACCCTATGAGCAACTTTCTCTCTCAAATAAGAGGTTCAGTTGTAATATTTAGGGATCAAATCCACAGGGAGTGTCACTACAAGAAAACATGCTTTTACCGACCACCCAATCAGTGGTTAAACAGTCGGTAAATGAATATGCGCGACTGTGTTGCGACTGTAATAAGTAGTCGCAAAACAACGCGTCGCTAATGGAGTGAGTCGCAAATCAGTCGTTATATACCGACTAAGTTACGACTGATTTACGAATATAGCTAGTAGTCGTAACTCAGTCGTAGTTCAGCCGCAACTTGTTAAGACTGTCTTGCGACTGAGTTGTGTCAAGTTTGGGACTGCAAATCAGTCTTTGAGGCCGGTGAATGACGTCGTTAATTAGTCGTTACATGCAGTCGCGCATCAGTGGCGAAGTTTAACGATTGTTTAACGACGACATTATATAGTTCAGTCGCTAAATAGTCGTCGCCTTTTGTGCAGTGAGCCGACGGTTCTACGACTGATTTACAACTACAGTGTAAATTCGGATGCTATTTAGTCGTAAATTGTGGTTAATTAAGTGACTATTTAGCGACTGTTTGTGAGAATATAGCGACTAAATTGCGACTATGATCGTTTTAGTAGAAATAATTCAATTTGAATTTATTGATTTGTTGTTTACATTGAAACCTATTTAGATTGGTGCTAATGCTAAAATATATATTTTGTTGTAATTGTAAAACACATTAAACATTCATAAGATTGTATTTTTACCAACCATATTACATTCATGTTACAAAAAAAAACTTACATAAGAAACAAAAGAAAACCAAGGCAAGTGTTCTAGAACTGATCCAAGGTCATGAATGAGATACAAAAGTGTTAACCAGAAGGATAAAGAAGTCATGATGAAGTAGAATTAGCAGCTAAGAACTCTTGATACCTTGGGTCTGTTGCAGCCAGAAACTTCCCCATTAAAGAGAGTTCGTTGATCACCTTGGCTTGCTCTGCATTACAGGCTGCCTGCTCCTCTATTTTCCTGTGAGCATCGTCCAACTGTTTCTTCAGATCCAAGAATGATGAAGAGGAGCATTCACTGAATTGTCGCTTCCCATTCACAAGAGTACGCTGCAGACTTCCAAGGCCGTAGTGTTGTCCTCTTTCGTTTGTGAAAGTGGACTACACAAACAAATCAAACTATTAGGTGACAAATTAGAAAAAGGTATAAAGTATAAAAATGAATAATAAAGAGCTTACCAAAAGGAAGATCTCGTTGTCCTCCTCTATGGAGAGATGTGGATCATTGGAAGCACCATCTGGAAGCTGTGAATTCGCAACCTCAAGGGCAGTCAACTTGGCTTCTTTGTTCTTCTTGTACGCCTCTACAACATGTTGTGCCTTCTTATCAACAAAGCTCCCATCCTTTTTAGTATGAGTCTTGATGAAAACTTCACCAAGACTAACTGGTCTGCCTAAATCTTGAACCTGAAATGAGTGGTAAACAAAGTAAAATTAATTTCAAGTTCTAAAACTCAAATAGTATGATTGGAGGGAAAACAAACTTACCATTTCATCTTCAATTTGGAGGAAAGACTTCTGGCCAGAGTTGTGTGTGTGAGGACCAAGTCCTTTCCGGCCAGACATCCGAGCTGCTGAGGTTGTTTCACTCTTCTGTATGGCATCAGCAGTGTCCCAATAAGCAACCATTTTCTTCCACAGAGTCTCATGGATCCAGGTTGGTTGCACTCGAGAAGTCCTACAAGTGCTAACCATATCCTTCATCCTGCGCTGACATATCTCCTCAAAGTGCATCTGAACCACACCAGTGAGTGCCGGATGATCCCAAGTATGAGTTTTCTACAAAAGAAAACAAAAAGATTAAATTATAAACCAAATTAAAGTTCAGTAAAGATGAAAAATATCAGAAACGACTTACTGCAAATTCTATAAAAAGTCTCTCTTGTCTGGTCCGAGGCACAACTGTCCAGCTGTAATAAGGACCATCAAACTTATTTGTGAATATCTTGGTGATCTTCCTAGTGAGTTTACCCTTGTCACGACCAAACCTTATACCAAGAAAAAAAGAATCATACAGTGAGCCTCAAATAATTAAACCAAAACCAACAATCACTAACAGTATATGTTTACACAAACCAGTAAGCTAACAAATATCAGAAACAATTTACTGCAATTAAAAACAATCCCTAACAAAACCAAGTCTCAAGAACAATGAAACATCACAAAACGAGCTTAACAATCCAATTAATAATTACTAACATAAGACCTCAATATATTATCAGACCAGTGACGTAACCAAACCAAGTCTCAAGAACAATGACACATCCCAAAAAGAAATAAAAAGTCCATAATTTTAACGAACAATCACTAACCACATCGTTCCAGTCTCGTTGAAAGGGGAAAGATGTTTATTACCAAATATACCTCTCAAGTGGTTCAAAATAAGGACAATTTCGCAAAACATATGAATGTGCGCAACTATAATCTTTTTCGGAAAGCCATATATCTTGCATTTCACCACTTGGTCGACCTACATGTGTAAATATATCAGGTACTCCAGGGACATGATATATTGGGACTTCACCTTCTTCAAATCTTGTTAATCTGCAAAATTATCGATCCACATTACATATAAGTTAAAAACATGTACACATTAGAAATTAACGATTGCGTATACCTTGATTTTGTTTGGATATGATCAGCAAAGTAGTGCTCAGAGAAGTAAGCTATCTCCTGGTTAATGTACGCTTCAACAATCGATCCGGCAGCAAATCTCTTGTTTTTAGCATTTGCTTTCAACTTTTTGAAATTTCTTTCAAAAAGATACATCCACCTATATTGTACAGGTCCTCCTAGTTCAGCTTCGTATGGCAGGTGTATAGGGAGGTGTTCCATTACGTCGAAAAATGATGGTGGAAATATCTTCTCTAGATTACAGATGATCAAAATAATGTTCTCTTTTAGCATTTGGACACGATCTTTCTGCAAAGTTCTCGAGCAAAGGTCACGGAAAAATAATCCAACACCTACAACACTCAAAATTTTATTAATCATATATATATATATATATATATATATATATCTTTACAAAGTTGTATCATTTCATATATAATATATAACAAAAATTAGCACCTGATAACGCGAGATGGACGTTATGGTCTAGGATTTCTGAAAAGATAAATGGAAGTAGCCGCTCCATAAATACATGGCAGTCATGACTTTTCATCCCAGAAAACTTGTTGTTCTCTATATCAACACAACTAGCTAAGTCTGCAGCGTAACCGTCTGGGAATTTAACATCATGTTTTACACATGCCAATAAACTTTTTCTTCCAGCTTCATCCAATGTGTAGGGAGGAAATGGAGCTTGACCATAATCATCAACATGTAAGTGTGGCCGATCACAGAATTGTGCTATATCCAATCTTGACTTTACTGTGTCTTTCGATTTACCCTTCACATTCATTAGAGTATTCATGATGTTGTCAAAAAAATTCTTCTCTATATGCATCACATCCAGATTGTGTCGAAGAATTAAGTCCCTCCAGTATGGCAACTCCCAAAATATGCTTTCCTTGTGCCAATTATGGTACTTCCCATATCCAGGCTTCTTCTTTTCATGACCGTTTCCACCGCATACTGACGTTTTTGGTGGATTAACACCATTTAACCGCTCTGAATAAACTTGCTCACCAGTCAAAGAATCAGGTGGAAATTCTTTTAAGGCGTGTTTTCCCTTCAGGAAGTCCTTTCTATTCTTCCTTAGTGGATGATTATGAGGAAGAAATCTTCTATGACAGTCAAACCAACATGTCTTCCTTCCATTAGGCAGATAAAATGCCTTTGTATCTTCCATACAAATTGGACATGCCAATTTACCATGAGTCGTCCATCCTGATAGCATGCCATACGCTGGAAAGTCACTTATCGTCCACAACAGGACGACTTTTAGATTAAAATTTTGATTCAATGACACATCGTATGCTTCAATGCCAGTTGACCACAAATCTTTTAACTCCGCAATCAGAGGTTTGAGGAAGATATCAAGACTAGCTCATGGATGATTTGGCCCTGAATTTAGAATTGTAAGAAACAAATACTCTGTTTTCATGCACATACCCGGCGGTAGATTGTATGGAGTCAAGATCACTGGCCACAATGAATGATTATGAGACATCCCAAATGGATTGAATCCATCAGTACATAATCCAAGATAAACGTTACGAGGTTCTTTGGCAAACTGAGGATGTGTATCTTGAAAGTGTTTCCACTCCGCCGCATCAGATGGATGACACATTTCTCCGTCCTTTGCTTGGTGCTCCGCGTGCCATCTCATTGCCGTTGCAGTCTTCTTGCTCTGATACATTCTCTTCAACCTATCAGCTATAGGTAGATACCACATACGGCTATATGGTACTTTGGTTCTACGTCGTTTGTCCCTAGGTTTCCATCTGTCTGCACCACAGAACTGACACTTTTCCCACCTTTCATCTTCTTGCCAAAATATCATACAATTATTGATACAAACATCAATTGTATAATATGGGAGCCCTAAATTGCGCATCAACTTTTCTGTCTCGTAATGTGATTCAGTTGCCAGGTTTCCATCGGGTAAATAGTCACTCAACATTTGGCATACTGAATCTACACATTTTTCACTCAAATTATAATCTGTCTTATTTTGCAAGACTCGAGCAGCTAAGGATAACTGCGAATGACCTTCACGACAACCATCGTACAAAGGATTTTTTGCTCCTTCTAACAAGTCGTAAAACTTATTTGAATGGTTGGGTTCTCGGTTAACTACATTCTCGTAACTACCATCCTCGTGATAATTATCAGAATTTACATTATCACGAAAAGCATCGTTCACCATCTCCACATATCTATCTTCATTACCAATTTCTTCATCACCACTTAAATGTGTCGGGTCAACATAACTTGTTCCTAATGCCATATCAATTTCTTCTCCATGCTTATACCAGACATAATAGTCTGGCATAAACCCTCTACTATATATATGTTTCCATATTTTTTGCCCCGGAAGAAATTTTTCGTTTTCGCAAACACTACATGGACAGAAAAACTTACCCCCATTGCTTTGCGCTATAGGCTGGCTATTTGCAAATGCCATAAATTGCTCTACGCCTGCTATGAACTCTTCCGAGAATTTTCCTGCTTCATCGATCCTCTTGTACATCCA
Organism: Moricandia arvensis; assembly: GCA_905132765.1. Classification (NCBI taxonomy): domain Eukaryota; kingdom Viridiplantae; phylum Streptophyta; class Magnoliopsida; order Brassicales; family Brassicaceae; genus Moricandia; species Moricandia arvensis. The sequence goes on along the minus strand of CAJHQP010003853.1, from coordinate 14,132 downwards.
CTCTCGGAAATTAGAGAAATTGTAATTTCCCGACATTGTATCACTTAAAATATTTTTTTTTCTTATTCTTGATAAGGTTCGAAATGTGAGAAGGGAGTTGTATGGTGTTTGGAATTGTGAGCACGAACGGGTGAAAATGTTTAGTTTATATTAAAAAGCTCCCGACTAAATGGCGACTACTTCTCGACTGTATAGGAAAATTAGGTCTACCAACCATAAAACGTTGCCCACGTGTTTATACCGGTTTTTAACGACTCACTAACGACTGAAGTATCACCACCAGCATCAGTCGCAACACGGTCGGTAAATTTTTCGACTAATTTGCGACTGAATGTTACCGACAACATAGCAGTCGTGTAACAGTCGTAATTCTACGACTGTTCCACGACTGATCCCATTAGTCTGTAATTACCGACTGTTTAGTGACTGATTTGGTTCTGTCACAAATTTGTCGCAACATAGTCGGTCAGTTGTCGCGACTTTTTGCGACTACCTTCGTAGTCGCAAAATGTGGTCGGAATTTACATGTTTTCTTGTAGTGTGTGGGCACACAATAGACTCACTAATGTTTAATCTATTAACCTAACATTCACATCATAATCCATAGTTATGCAACGCTATACTATATTATAGATGTGGAATAGACTTGGACTACGAAATATATAGGAGTATAATGGACAAGATTACTCTGACCCCATCCCACCCCTATGATAACTAAACCCTTAATCCGAATAACTAAACCCTAAACCCCCAAATATAAACCCAAACCCCATATATAAATACTAAACCCTAAATCCTAGTTACTAAACCCTAAACCCAAATGTAAACTCTAAACTTAATTATCAAAATCTCAAAATAGTACATAATACTATGTAATATATTAAATATACTATATGAATATGAATTGTAGAATAGACACGTGTAGACTAGAAATTGGTAAAGAATGAATTTGCCAAACATTCGATGGAGATAATAGTTCCGATCATACATGTATAGGTGATTGAGTCGGAATAACAATAAGTGTATATGTTTGTCAATATCAATGAAAAGTAAAGATGTTAGTGTTATTCCATTTCTTGCGAAATGTATAGAAATACAAGACCATTCCATACTAATTAGTTTGGTAATTTGATGCCTGACACCGCTGATCAATGAAAAAGTAATAATTTACGACCATTAAATAGAATAGAACATGAAAATAGTTTAATACTTATTAATTAACATGGTGAAAAAGAGAAATGTCAAAATTGAAGGTATATATTGTTCATTTTCACAAAATAATACATAAATACATGAGTGAGACGAAACTATATATGAATTAGTATAGTAACCTTACATAAATAGTTGCACTAAAGAACACATACTATACTATAATTTTCTTTCACTGCATATAGTATAGTCGGCGAGTTCATCTTCTTCACATCTTTCTTTTTTCCAGACATAACGATACACACAGTCACTGGTCCACAATAATTATTTTCCCCATATCATAACTATGTGACATACAATCACAATTTAAAATAAATAACAATGAAAAATTCGAGATCGGCGACATTAAAGGAACTTAAATCAGAAATTGTGATGTCATCTCGTAGTTCTCTACGGTGTCATCTTTTCCTCCAAACTCAAGTCTGCAAGTCCTGAATTCTTGCTATTTCCTCGCTGCTTGAGACCTAGTAAGATATTTTCTTTACGTCGAATCAATAACTACCATTACTTTTACTCGAAGACTCTCCCGTTCCGGCGTCCTCACGACTGTCGATATCCGAATCCGATGAGCTTCACCATCCATCACCGAGAGAAGCTTCAAATACAATTTGCTATTCCAAAAAAATATTCTAGAAATTCAATTGATGGTGTCGCTGTGTAGAAAATTGGAAAAGAAATATGGGAAGTTGAAGAAAATATAGTTAAAGGAGGTGGAGAATGTTGTGTAAACAACGAGAGCCACAACTTTTTTTTAATGAATTAATAATTTAACATTATTTTTAGTGCATGTTTTACCCGTTATACATAAGGATAAAGATGCAATATTATATAAAATATGTACTATATGGGATATTATGGGAATTGGTTAGACAGTGAATTATAATATTTTTGAACCTCGTACAATGCAATTTCCCTAAAAAATATTGGATAACATGTGTACAATTATGCAAAAATATACCGTACATCACGGTTTATGATTTTGGTTGATGCATAGTACACATCTAATTCTTAATATTTTGATCCATATCATATTGTACAGTTACATATTTTTGTTTCATGGATCTCTGAAGAGAGAATAAAGATTCATAAATAAATTGATTGATGTTTACAAATCTTTACTTAACGAAAGAACTTTCATTGTGATAGACAACTTTGTTCTAATCGAGAAAGAACTAGATATTATCCAAACATAATTTATTTTATAATATTGACTGCGATAAATGGTCCAGTATATGAAAGGTTAGCTTTTAAAAATTTATAGATATCTAACAAAATGAAACATAAATAAGCTAATAGACTTTGTTTTTAGAGTAACAAGAAAATCAATTAGCGGAAAATGGTGTACCGACCATTAATTTTAAATATATAAACAAAGTTTTTATTATATATATATATATATATATATATATATATATGCTTTGTCAATATAATATCTTTAATGGTTTCTAACTTAATTGTGTTTTGAAAATTATGGTAACATATACCTATACATATTGAAAAGACCATACAAATATTTCTGCTATTATGTATAATATGTTAATATTAGTCTGATATATTGAAACATTAAATAAACCAATACATATTTTTCTTATTTCATATAAACAGACATTGAATCTATAAGTTAAACATAGTATCAAATTATTATAATTATCTATGAAATGGCCATACAAACTTTATAATTTATGTAAACTTATAGACAATCTAAATTTTACATGTGGGCTATCCACCAAATAAACTTTACATTTAAGTAGTAGTTTTTCATAAAGTGTTTTATTGACATTTTTCCTTCAATTAATTTATAATTCTCAAAATAGCAATATTTTTTTAGAACATCAAAATTAATTTCAAGTGTAGGGCATACATTTTTCTATATATTTATAGAAAATGAACGAATCTAAAGCTTTTACACACTATATAAACTAAAAATGGAATCTTTCTAAATTAAATTTCTTTAAATCAGAACATAATAATGTGAGTAGCTTAATTTAGATTTTTTTATCATCTATATATTTAAGAAAATTCATCTTCTGTTGTAAAAAAGAATAATTCATTTTTCCTAAATTTTAAATCACTATCAATCCATTTATATTATCCAAGATGAGAAAATCCCTTCAACTTTTGTTCACCTTCTTAATTATCTTCATCATTCTTTCACTAGGTTTGTATTTTCATCTTAATATATTGTATATAGTAGTTCTATAATAAATTTATAATAATACTTAGATCCTCCAAATTTTATTTTCAAATATATGTTGTAACCCCATTTAATAATTTTTGTTTACTATATAAAATATAGTATTATATTATCTCTTTTTAAAAAAAAATTATAACTACCTAGAAGGCTAGACAATATAGAAAACTGAGTCATATATTTTTTTGTATTAACTTAAAAATATCATCCCTAAAGTATTTTAAGTGCTTTCCCTATTTTTAATTATTTAAATGTATATTCTTTATAAATGATAAAGAACTACTATGATAAAACAACTCTAGACATTTTCATTGTTAAATCAGTTATTTCTTTACATTTTATCCTACACATACAAATATGTTAACCGACATTTTTCACAATATGGATGAACTATAGTTCTTATGTAAATTTATGTGATATTTTGAGTTACATTTATATATATTATATTTAACATGTTGTGCTTTTCAAATATATATATATATATATAGTAATTGTTCTGAAAACATAAAAATTTATATTTAATTTTTATTAATATGCACAAAATTATTTAAAAAAATTTCTTCACAATATAAAAAGTTAATATTTTGATCATACCATATGTTCATTTGTTATTTAATGAAAAATCTCTGTCTTTTTTTGTTCATAATGCTTAAAACAAAAGTTTATTAAGCAAGTTTTGTTGATAAATAAGTTTTGTATTTCAGAAAAGTGTTATATATATTCTTTCTTAAAAAAAAAAAATTTTTGTATCCAACAGGAATGATGACAGATGCACAAGAAAATGGAAAAATATGCTCTTATAGAATTCCAAGTAACACAAAATCATATTGTCTTCCACAAAATTGTATGGCTATGTGTAAAAAGCAATATGGACCTACTGGTACTGGTTCTTGTTCAGTGGATGCTAAGGAATTTTGTAACTGCACAGCTAATTGTAAGGGTTCTCGCTAAGTGTTGTGAATATATTCTCAATCAGAGTACTATATTATTTTTAACAATAAATGTCTAAATATTTACACTGTCATGACAATAAAATATTAAAATAATATTTCAGTTTTGCAAACTTATTTATATATGAATATTAAATAAATACAATTGTTAACAACGAAATTGAACATTTTATAAAATAAATTATCACAGTGATACTGAATGTAGCCAAATTGTGTATAAAATCATAAATGCTTAAGTACAGTTACAAATATAGAGATGAGACCACACCTAGTTTTTAAACGTGAGATCATGTAAGTTTTGTATAAATTGTAAAATCAATAAAAAAGCTAAAGTTGATTATTTAAATAGTAAATTAAAAATTGAACTAGTTGTTTATCTAAGAAAAAATAAACAATTTGTGTATTAAAATAGGAATAAAAATATTTGGTCATATCAAGTTGTCATTGAATATTTTTTCGATCGTATAAAGAAAGTGATTTTGTCTTTTTTTTTCCTTACAACTAATTCTCTTAAGACATTTTCTGATATATATTTCGCTCACTTGTATCTAGCATTCTATTTCTATTACATAATATAGGTAAGTATAAATATCTCAAAACTTAAATATGATAAAAAAAATTAATAAATATGTGATATAAATGAAATAATATAAAAATTTAAAGGTAAAAACAAATAACTAAACATAAAATTTTATTAATATTTTAAAATATTTTAAAATTTTAGTAAAGAATATTGGCTCACAGATAAAGTTTGTATGTTTGTATTATCATCAATACAGAAAAAGTTAACAGTTGTTTTTATATTAACGAGAATATCAAAATCTTGGTTTAAGTATCAAGGTCTTGATGATATTCTTCACTTCACTGCTAATGTATGTTTTCATCCATGGAATATCATTGCATTGAGAACAACATTTTGTATTTCTTAAGTTGTTAAAGAAAAGACATGATAAAGTCAAATTTTATTGACTAGCATTATCTCAAAATCTTCGTGTATGTGCTTCTGGATTTACATAAAAATTTGAGAAGAAAACAAGAAAATATCTATAAAGTTCAGGCATCATCGTCATAATACAACATATTTGTCCTGGTCCAAAATTTGCATCCAAAAGGTTTCCAGTAAAGAGACTCTACAAGACCTTTCCCTCTTCAAGATCGTCAATTCTCATAGGATCAGAAACCTCTGAGTCAACCTCTTCCCAGTAGCCATCATTTATCAAAAACAGATCCAATTCCTCAAGTAGTATCTGAGAATAATAAATATTTATTATATCTATAAATTATTTTCCTACTATTACTTATTTTAGTTTTTTTTGCGTATTATAAAACTAACAAATAATAAATATATAATAGATAATTAAAAACAATTAACTATTATATATATAATTAAATTAAAACAAACACTTCAAAATAATCTCTTTTGTTTATTTACAATTATTTTATGGTAAATAAATCTAAACCATCACTTTTAAATATTTTGTATGGATATAGTTAAATTTAAATGATATTTAATACATATATATATATATATAATATATTTTTAATATGTATATCTATTAAGTGAGACTTAACCATATGATCTTATGAATATATGTATCTTTTTATAACAAAAATTGTGCACCGGGATATTAAAATTTTCAATGTGTGATTTTTTATATAATTTATAATTGTTATTTAAAATCACTGTAACTTTCAAAATTAATATTTTAAGTTCTGAATTCATGCTCAATGCAATTTTGAATTAAAATATTTATGTATTTCTATATGGTATATATTTGAATATACATATAATTTTTAATATCTATTAAATGAAATCTTTTACTCATAGGTTTTTATGGTCATTTATATATTTTAGAATAAACAAATTTTAAACCATTGATCACAATTTTTTTAATGTGATACATTTAACAGTTTTGATAATTTATAGTTATTTTTAAAATTTAAATTATAATATATACAAAATGTAAGTTTTATTATATGGTTAATATAATATAATTTTATTTTATTTTAATAATATAAAATTAAACATAAATAATAAAAATATAAAATTGTTATCAAATTTTTATTATTAAAATCATTATTTGTCATATAAATTTTAATCATATTATATAATTATATAGTTTTTATTTAAAGAAAAAAGAAATATATAATACATTATTAATTAATTTTATGATTTAATTTAATGAAAATTATAATATAAATTTAATAAACCAAAACATTCTAGTAATAATACGTGTCATTTTTTATCAACTTTTTATTAAAAACCCAACTAATTATAAAAGTGGTACAAAAATACAATCCCAAATAAACTCAATGAACCCCATGACATACATAGTAACACGTGTTGATAGAAAGTGAAATACCAAGAAATGTGTATACACAGTTTAAGGTAATGATGTCATCATCATCTCTGTGAAATCACCACCGCCGTAACGCAGAAGGTTTTTTTGCTGATCTACTGCCATGAATCCGAAAGGCTTGCATCTTACCATGTACCACTGAATTCCTTTTGATGTGATGCCTGAGATCAACTAAATCAAACATCTATTCACCAGAGCATGAAGACCTTGGGGGTTTGTGATTGATCTGAAACGAGAACATTCACCTGAACATCTTACAAGACTCTGGGTCTACTTATCATGTATTAAAACAATCAAAAGAAACCCAATGCAATATTGAGTTATGGAATTCGATAATATTATTCACAGAGATGAGCTCTCTAATATACAGGTACAAAGGAGCACATTAAGGCATACAAATATACGAAGGTTAATGTGATTGACAATGAGAATATATTGCTATGAATGCGTATATACTTTCCTATTCCTATATGTCCCCTCAAGACGGACCGCCTGTGGCGAGGCCGATCTTGCTACAGAGCAAGTGGTGTTTTGATCGTGTGAGAGGCTTGGTCAGTGCATCTGCCAGTTGATCGGCAGAGGTTACATGGGAGATTCTAATGTTGCCGGCTTGCACGTGGTTACGGACGAAGTGATAATCAAGGGCAAGGTGTTTCATTCTAGAGTGGAAAACAGGATTCGCCGCAAGGTATGTAGCACCAATGTTGTCACAATAGATTGTGGGAGTGTTTGCTGTCGAAATCTGCATTTCAGTGATAAAGACATGAGCCAACAAACTTCAGCAGCTGTGGAGGCAATGGACTGGTACTCAGCTTCAGTGGAGGAACGTGCGACGGTGGCTTGTTTCTTGGAGGACCAGGCGATGGGGTGCTTGCCATAGTAGACTATATATGCGCCACTGGAGGTATAATCATCACAATTACCAGCCCAATCTGCATCTGTATAGGCATGTAAAGAAGGGGTGTTGCGAATGGAGAGAAAAATCCTTGTAGTCATGCTGCCGGATAGATATCTCAGAATACGTTTGATTCCATGCCAATGCTCATCAGTGGGGCGATGCATAAATTTAGACATCTTGTTGACGGCGAAGGATATGTCAGGACGAGTAAGTGAGAGGTACTGCAAACTGCCCACTGTGGCCCTATATTGCGTCGGGTCCTCCAAAGGAACGCCAGAGGTAAGCATCAAAGGTTTATTTGTGCACATCGGAGTCGGTACAGGATTGCAATCCGTCATCTTCGTGCGGTGTAAAAGATCTGCAATGTAACGATGTTGTGTTAGTAACAGACCTTGAGAAGAATAATGAGCTTCAATACCAAGAAAATATGATAGACGGCCTAGATCTTTTAGGGAAAAACGTGATGATAAGGCAGTAATGAAATGATCCATATGTGATTGACCGTTGCCAGTGAGTATAATGTCGTCAACATAGACGAGCATGTAGAGATGAACACCGTTGTTGTTGAGAATGAATAGACTCGCATCAGCCAGAGAATTCTTGAACCCGGATTGTAGGAGAAAGCGTTTGAGTTCATTATACCAAGCTCGTGGAGCTTGTTTAAGACCATAGATTGCTTTGTTTAATCTGCACACTGCGAGAGGATTGTCTCTATCAACGAAGCCGAAAGGTTGCGTCATGAAGACTTTATCGTCCAGTTTGCCTTGTAAGAAGGCATGATTGACATCAAATTGACGTATTGGCCACTGTGACGAGGTTGCAACACTAAGAACTAGACGAATAGTGGCTGGCTTTACTACGGGACTGAAAGTATCTTGATAGTCAATGCCAGCTTTTTGATTGAATCCTTTAGCAACAAGACGCGCTTTGAATCGATCAACCGAACCATCAGCTTTACACTTGATAGTAAATACCCAACGGCAACCAACAACATTAGCAGCTTGTGTAGGAGACTGTAAATCCCAAGTATGATTCCGGAGTTGAGCATTAATCTCATCTATCATTGCTTGACGCCAGCGAGGATCTTTAAGTGCTTCAGCAACACTGGTGGGTATCTTCTCTGTCATTGGAACAGACACATCACTGAGATTAAGCTTCGTGACTGGTTTTCATTGGCGCTGAGATGTTCTTGTTGGCTGTGGTGGAGGTCTAACATCATCTGACTGAGAGGAGGTTGTTGTTGTGGAAGTAGGAGCCGTAGGTTGAGGTGATGGTGCTTGTTGAGGTTGCTGGCTTGTAGACGATGGGGCTGATGTTGCTGCTGTAGACGGAGCCGAGGTGAGCGGAACTGATGGTGCTGTTGTAGACGGAGTTGTGGTAGGCTGAGTAGTTGTTGGGGGTAAAACCTCTATAGTCGAAGCTGGTGTGGATACTGGTGATGTCGAGGACTGTGTAGGGATGATCAAAACCGGTGGTGCTTGTACCTGCATAGTATCTGCATCACAATCCTCATGAACAGAATCAGACGTGAGTGGGTTAGGTAGAGCAAATGGAAAAATATATTCATGGAACACAACATGCCTTGATGTATAAATCCTAGATGTAGCTCTATCTAGGCAATAATATGTACTTTGTGTGGTAGAGTAACCCAAGAAGACGCATGGAGTAGATTTAGAGTCTAACTTATGTGAAGTATAAGGTCTTAACCAAGGAAAGCAAAGACAACCAAAAATTCTAAGTTTTGAATAATTAGGAGTTTGCATAAAAAGACATTCAAAAGGCGATTTAGTAGACAAGATCGGAGTAGGCATACGGTTAATAAGATACACAGCCGTAGCTAGAGCATAAGTCCAATAGGCTCTTGGCATCGATGAATGAGACAAGAGGGCAAGACCGGTTTCGACAATATGTCGATGCTTTCTTTCCGATATGCCATTATGCTCAGGCGTGTGGGGAGGTGTAGTAAAATGAGAGATGCCATTACTTGCAAGAAAAGCAGTAAGAGCAATATACTCACCTCCATTATCAGTATATAAAGTCCGAATCTTTGTTTGAAAACGATTTTCTACTAAAGCTTTAAATCGCTGGAAAACATCATAGACTTATGATTTCTTTTTCAAAGGGTATAGCCACGTATAACGTGTAAAGTGATCCACGAAAATCACATAATACTTGAAGTCATCGATTGACACAAGTGGTGATGTCCAGACATCAGAAAAATGATATCGAGAGGATAAGAAGACTTAAGCGTTGAAGTAGAAAACGACATCTTGTGCATTTTATTAATCGAACAAGCATTACATGGCTTGGATAATAAAACATTTGAAGACAAAGGTAAAGAAAACTTTGAAAGCATAGATTTTAAAATAGGAAATGCCGGATGGCTTAAACGTGAATGCCAATCCGTCATAGAAGTACTAGTTGATGAAGCAAAAGATAGAGAGGGTGGCGTAGATGTTGGATTTTTCGGCCAAACACACGTCCCGTTTTTAGGTTTGCCTTCCAGACGAAGAGCTCCCGTATTCAGATCCCGGACCTGAAAGTAGGTAGGAGTAAAGGTGACAGCCACACCATTAGTTGAACATAATTGAAAGACTGATATCAAATTTTTATCTAACGCAGGAACATATAAAACATTATTAATAAAGAAAGGATGATTAAGAGAGGGAAGGGACAAAGAACCAGTGTGTGAGATGTTGAGCCCAAATCCATCACCAAGTATCACGTCATCTCCACCATTGTAAGGAGCATGTAGCGACATATTAGCAATATCAGATGTCATATGGTGGGATGCACCGGAGTCTAGCAGCCATGTAGAAGAGTCACTTTGCACCATAGCTACATTCGCTCTTGGATTCCAGCTCTGCATTGGTCGCTGTTGTTGCCATTGCTGAGATGGATGCCATTGTGGAGTTGATGCAGCTCCACGCACAATACGAAACTCAGGACAATTTTTGGCGCTATGACCCTGTATACCACACGCTTGACACAGACCCTGGTATGGACGTGAAGGACGGTTGTAATTTTTCTGATTTGTGTTCTGTAGGCTGTTCATGTTGCGGTTGTTAGGTCTCTAGTTTTGTTGTTGTTGCCCATGGTTGTTCCTGGTTTGTGTATCAGTAGCGTTCGCCGTAATGGGTAAATCTGGGGTAGCAGCACGAGTTTTGCTGAGAATCATAGCTTCTCGATTGAGAAGACGTTCATGAAGCTCCGAAAAGGAGATGGTGGTATCTCTGCCATTAATTGAATCAATCTCTGGTTTATAGTCCTCTGGAAGACCAGACAGAACTTGCTCTGTGATATATTCAGGATCCATAGGTTTCCCTAGCTGTGCAAGCTCGTCTGTTTTGGTTTTGATGAGACGGAGATACTCTGAGATGGACTTAGTTCCTTTCGTACACGCTTGAACTTGAAGCTTGAGTTGACGAACATGACCACGGGTTGGGTTGCCAAAGGTCTGTGTCAAAGAGATCCCAAATCTCTGCAGTGGTGGTGGCGCTCGAGACAATAGATTGAACCGGTATTGTGATAGCCCCAATCATAGCACTGAAAAGGAGTCTGTCTTGTCGTCTCCATGGTGCGTACGCCGGATTTGCAGTAGTTTGACCTTCAGCAGTGACTATGAATGGAGGCACGGCAGAGGCTCCATCGAGGAAGCCATGAAGCTCAAGACCCTCAAGGAAAGCACAAATATGCTTGCTCCACATCAGATAATTGGTATTCGTGAGTTTGGTGATGTTCGACATATTGACGGTGAGGAGTGTGCTCGCCGGATCTCGTGGATTGAAGACGGTGGTTGTCTCAGCCGAAGATGTGAGATTGGGACTGTCGTTAGCCATATCGACTTAGCGAAGGGAGGGTGATTGGAGAAGAAGATAAAGAGAAACAAAGTAACAAGAAATAGAATGAAGAAGAAGAAAAGAAAAAGAACGCAGAAGAAGGATCTTCACTGCTCTGATACCATATTGAGTTATGGAATTCAATAATATTATTCACAGAGATGAGCTCTCTAATATACATGTACAGAGGAGCACATTAAGGCATACAAATATCGAAGGTTAATGTGATTGACAATGATAATATATTGCTATGAATGCGTATATACTTTCCTATTCCTATATGCAATTCTTGTCTTCCAACATTAAGAGGACCTTTGCTTCACTAACGACTAGCTAAGGATTTATCTCTTTTAAAAGAAGATTTGAAGATATCTAATGAAAAAGAAGAACTAGTTAACCTTGTCGGGATTTATCAACCGTAGTTTCAAGCTGAATTGTTTTTGTGTATAAGCAAAAAGAGACGCTTTTATTAACTTCAATCAAAATCAGAGAAAGGAAAAACATGATATTCTGATCATATTTTATTGAAACACACTTCAAAACTCACAAACAAAACCCGCCATGGGAAGAGAAAATCCGTTAGCTGAAGTAAAATCGATCTATAGATCGAAGAGAGCATATTTTATATGAAAAAAAAACAACAATTATCTCTTGCTCATCTAAAAATTTTGATTTTGATAAGAGGGCAAAAAGAGAAAATCTCCCTCTATCAAATAGTAATGACAAGTGTCATAACTAAAATGTAATGATTCTTTATATAATATAATAGAATTAGACATGAATGCTTAATACCCGACTTGTATTCAGTACTTGATTTGTTTGGTTTGAAAAAAAAATAATTTCTACAATCAAATCGAGTAACAAGTAAGCAGATTTTATTATTCGCAAGTACAAGTCAAGTATCAAGTTCATTTTTATTTTTAATGACTTGACTCGTTACTTGGTTTGTTACTTGTTATCCTTTATTCGTTTGGTTTCTTGTTATATACTACTTAGTTTATTAAATACTTAGTATCTATTACATTAGCTAATAAAATTTATGCATTTTATGAGTGGTCGTAATTACTCGTTACTTGTGTCATATTCGTTACTTGATTAATACATGATCTTTAAAGTCGAATATTTGTTATGACCAAGTCGTGTATTAAATAGTTTATTTAAACTTGTGTAAATATAAAATAATAAATTAAAATTAATTATTTGGCATTTATTGGTTTATTACTCGTTTTTGTTAATGAACAAAGATAATGAATTTTCTTAAATCATACTAAAACAACTTGTTTATATTTCAATTTTTATAAGTAAATCAAACGTGATATATTTATATAAACATTTTATTTCTTAATATAATCTATTTCACGAATGACTAAAGAAATTTATAAATAATTTATTTATAATAAATTCATTTATCTTTAAATTTTAACTATTCGTCAAATAATTTATCAATACTTATCGAGTAATTTATAATAATTTGCAAATAATAAAACAAAAAATAACTTGCAAATCCATCAATTTTTCGCAAGCTACTAAAACTATCAATTCTCATTTTTAACAAACCAAATACAATTTCAAAATTTGAATATTCGTAAAAGTTACTAAGCATACATGAAATACTAACCGGAGGTTATTGGTTCTTATATTTTAATGGATTTAGAAATCCAAACTAAATTTTATTGGTTTTATGATTTTAAAATTTATATTAAAATTGTGTGTTATTAGTTTTATGATTTATGAATTCTAATTTAAATTAGGTGTTATTCAATCATCCGGATTTACTAACGGATTTGATTTCATAATAAAATTGAATGGATTTATCTGGATTTCTTTGTTAAAAATACAAAGATTCAAATCCGAAGAAAAATTTTTGTATATGTAAATACTAATTAAAATTTATTTGTTAAATTTAAAAATTAATATATTTTACATTGATTTGTATATATTATATGAATTTCTAAATAGCATAAACTTAGAAAAGTTGTGACTGTCCATATATAATATTGGGAAATTGCCAAAAATACTACTTTCTTTGTACCAGTTTTCAAAAATACCTTAATCATTTTTACCTTTGGTTTTTAAGAGGAAAAAACACACTTATAATCTTTGGGTTAATTAATTTAAGACTTACGGTTTAGAGTTAAAGGGTAGTGTAGGGTGAGGTAAGGTTTAGGAATTTAAAATTTAGGATTCTAATTAATTTTAAAAAAAATTGCCCCTTAAGAAAATGGTATTTTTGAAAATATCTCTTCAATGAAGGTAAAAATAAAAAGTGGTATAAGGAAAGTGGTATTTTTAAAAGGTCCCCTAAAATATTATATAAGATACTCCCTCCGTTCCTGAAAGTAGGATTTTCTAGAATTTGCACGTTTATTAAGAACATAATTAATGTTTATGATTAACTATATTATTTATTTCTATTATGCAGTTTCCAATAACTATTGACCAATAAGATTTAAACAGTTTAAGTATTTTTAATTAATGTTTCTTGAAAGTATACAATTCATTAACACTAATTAATAAAAGTACCTTAAAATTCTAGAAAATCTTATTTTGTGGAACAAAAAAAAACTCCCACAAAATCTTACTTTCGGGAACGGAGGGAGTATCGATTAAGCGTCAGACTTTTTTTTTTCTTTTCTTTTTGGAACATTTACATTTTCTTCTCAACACTTATTTTCTGATTTCAAT
>CAJHQP010003852.1:0-61755 GCA_905132765.1 Moricandia arvensis | reverse complement strand
AAATAGAAGAGACTGGACAAAGAGAAAACTTGTTCCATACCAGATGTGAAGTGCAAGGAAAGGTTTGTAATCTTACAATAGATGGTGGCAGTTGCGCCAATGTTGCTAGTGAGGTGATGGTAAGAATGCTTGGTTTGAAAACACCTAGGCACAATGAACCTTTTCTATTGAAATGGATCAATGAAAGTGGATGTATGAAAGTTACTAAGCAAGTTCTAGTTCCTTTCTCTATTGGCAGGTATAAAGTTGAGGTTGTTTGTGAGGTGTTACCAATGAGAACTTGTCATATACTCTTGGGTAGGCCTTGGCAGTATGATCAGAGAGTGTCTCATGATGGTTTCGCAATCCACTACTCTTTGAATTACGATGGAAAGACCATTTCCCTTGTGCCAATGACCCAACAGGAAGTCTATCTTGATCTAAAACGTCTCAACAAGAAGGAGAAGAAGTCAGATAATGATGACAATGGTACCTTGATCAAACAAGCCAACTTTCTCATGAAAGTCTTCAATGAAAAGGGTAAAATGTTTTCAACTCTTTTTTTAGATCAAACCTGATAAGTCTTTTATTAAACTAACCAGTTTGGAACTGGTGCAACAGAGTAGACATGAGTCTCTTATTCAGGAAGAAACAAGTCTCTTGCAAGAAGAAAAGAAGGATGAAATTTACCTTGTGCTAAAACCAGCTCTTGGATCATTGACTACAAACTCTCGACCAGAGCAATGTAAGGTCCTTGTTTTGAATGATTCTTTGCTTGGATTAGGTCTCTTAATATCTTCTAATGATGTGAAACTGTTAGGAATGGAAAATGACAAAGAACTTTGCTTACCAAACTCTTTTGTTGGTAAGAAGATTAAATCGAGTAAAAAGTTTGTGCCCAAGCAATGTCTTGATCAAAAACTTTTTCAGAATGCGTATGACATCTTTCATCACTTTATTATGAACTTTGATTGGTGTCTAACACTTTGCAGATGCTTCGATAATTTTAAACTTGGACGGGAAAGTATTTTGTCCCCTGGAAACTTGATTGATTATTTAGGTGATTGTGTTTTGGGTACACTTTGGGTTTGCTTAGTGTGTTTCTAGAACAGGGAAAAGCATGGTTGGTAGAACCCGAAATAAGAAAGTCTCTATAATCATGAACCATAGCAAATGGCAAGCCTTGTTGGTTCCTTTCGTACTTGTCCATTGAACCAAAAGATGATATGTAACTAAACCATTCTCTGATTTCGTTGGAACTGAATCACTTTATCAAACAGATTTGAGGTCAAATCCTCTTGAAGAAAGGTGGGATGATGTAATCCTGACCAGATTAACCATTTGCCAGGATGAGACAAGAGACCCAGCAATCTATGAACTGGTTCAACAAGCAAGCAAGGCGGTAAGGGCGATCCAAGAGTGCAAACAAAGCTTCGGATGGTTCTAAAGGCTCATGAGTTCAGATGGAACAACTATGAAAACTTCACTCATCCAATGAGTGCAGAAGAAGAGATCATTCGAGCTACATCAAGCGTGGAACGAGCTAAGTTAAAAGATGGTCGATATTACATGATATTCGACCCATTCATCAACAAAACGCCATCCAATAGATCACTACGTTTTCTTTGG
Organism: Moricandia arvensis; assembly: GCA_905132765.1. Classification (NCBI taxonomy): domain Eukaryota; kingdom Viridiplantae; phylum Streptophyta; class Magnoliopsida; order Brassicales; family Brassicaceae; genus Moricandia; species Moricandia arvensis. The sequence continues at coordinate 60,147 of CAJHQP010003852.1, read as the reverse complement.
TTTCTGGTGAACCAATCCCATATCATATCAGTTCTAAGTCATTTTCATGGGCCAAAATACTCAGAAGAAGACATGTTGGACAGAATGGGGCTGTTTTGGGTTGCATTTGGGCCAAAATGTTGATCCAAACTTTCTAAGGTTACAATTTCAGTCAAGAAGTAAACAAGCTTTTTCTTTGGAGTATTTTCGACCAAGAAAGTCCCAAGAAAATCAAAGAAAGTCCCAACCTTGTTCTGTGAAGGCACTGAGTTAGTTTTTGTTTTTAGTCAAACTTACTGAGTCTTTGTTTCTGCTTTCTATGTCTTTCTTTCAGAACTTTATTTTTGATTTCCTAAGTATATAAACTCTATATAAAGGCCTAAGGAGCCACGAAATAATCATATTGTTTTGTGATTAAACCTTAGTGTTTGTTTGAGAGTGATTCTCAATTGTTCCTTGTGAACATTTCGATCTTTGGTGGATTCTGAAGATCAAACCGGTTTATCAAGATACTTCCATCATATCTTGTGGTGCCATTCGACCATCAGAATATTTGAGAGGTGTCCTAAGTTAGGCTATAGGAATTGGGTTTAATATACTCAAAATTCAAGCCACATGATCTCTCCAATCGAAAGGTTCACCGCATATCTCCCTTGAAGATCATCCTAAGTATAGTTTGTGTGTTGGGTTTAACATACATATGGTGCTTCCTCCACAACCTTCTGGACTACCTCAAGTGCATTCAGGAACAGCACCTTGCCTAAGTTTGCATCACAGGATGTAGACATAGATAGTTTTTGCAGCGAAAGTTGATTGACTTGTCTGTTATGATTTGAGTTTGAGATTGTTATTCATAAATCCTGACATTCATTTGACTGCAATTATTATTACTAGATTGAATTCCTGGATTTAGCGCTTTCTTTTATCACTTACAACCGCTTTTATTTAATGTTATTAACTGGATTACAACTATTCCTATCTAGCTTAATCTGATAACAATAGTCTTCTGTGTGATCTCAATTCATGTGGATTTGATCTCTAAGTACTTCAACTGCGCTCTTAAACTGCAAAGTTTCTCTTAGGGTAAATTTTATCGTATCAAAAAGATTGTAAGTTCGATAAAAGAAGGCGCTAGACTCAGGGAAGTTCTCAGGTAAATAAAAATTGCAGATTAATCAAATTACTAAGGGTTTAGTTAAGAACCGTTCTTGAACTCAAAACACAATGATCAACTTTCATTACAGAGATTATCTATGCATAAATCTTGAATTCAAATTCCTTTACAAATTCAATAAATTCAAACAAGCATTAAGAATGAGTTTGATTAGTTCATAAAATACCTAAACCAAATTCTTTTGCATATAGGTATTGTGCTCATTCAAGATCTATGTCATGAAATCAAAAATACTTTTTCATCTATTACTTATCCTAAGATTTGAATTCTAGGTGATTATTCTAGAACGAGCATGAAGAACAATCTACACAAAGAACAAATAAGATTACCCTAACAGTTTGATCAGTCTAACAATTGGTCAATAACTCTTCAAAAATCTTACACCTAACAAGTGAATACAAATCATAGTCTGAAATAAATTCATTAAACAAAGAGTAAGAATCAAAGGAGTTCAAAATCTTCTCCTAAAAGGTATAAGTTCTAACTTCTCTCTCCAAAAGTTATTGCTCCCAAGTATGATATGATTTTTTCACTGCAACCTACTCGTGAAGTCTGCGCATTTACCTTTGAAACCAAAAAATATGGTAGACTTACGAGAAATCTACTTATATGAGGTTAGTTTTGCATTACCGGATATCTTACTTTTTAGAGTAGACTTTATCTGAGATCTGTATCAAGAAAACTTCACTAGAAGTCTGCGAGAGGTTAGTTTTTCATTTGACAAAACTTCGACCTTTTGGTAAACATTTCCTGAAGTTTAATCTATAAAGATAAGTTATTTTCTGTTTGACTAAAATGTTAAAGAATTGACCAAAATTAAAGTGTGGACTTCTTGTGATATTTACTACTAGGCCTGAGTGTTTTATCCGGACCTAAAAACCAAATTCGATCTGAAAAACCCAAACCAAATCAAACCGAAATATAAGAAAAACTGAACGTGTATTAAATTACGAGAGATTGGATATCTGAATCTGGATGGGTAATATCCACACTGAATAGACATCTGAGGATAATCGAACATATGTATACTTAAACCTATATTCCTAGTTTACTTCTCTCTATTTATTCAAAATATCTATATAGATGATGAATATAGCTCAAGATCAGATAATATACATATAATTTCAAACAAAGTGATTTGATACTCACTTAAGATGTATGTCATGCTTCTTGTTTCATGCATTTTGTTATCAAAAAAAAAGTTGACTCAAAATTCTTAAAATAACAACCAGATTATTGTCTTTTTATCGTTAAAGTTTATCTCCAAACTTATTAATTTTTCAATCTACTAAAATCTAGAAATTAGTTATTTTAATTTTAAATTTTAAGTACAATAAACTTGAGCAGTGAAAAATTTAATTTTGTTTTCCATATTCTAAATATTCGTACCTGGCCCGAAATAACCAAATCCGAACTAAAAGTATCCAAGATCATCCAATATGTAAAAATACTTGAACAAACTCTTGACGCCTATACCGAAATATCTGAAAGCCCAGAAACCTGAAATAACTGATCAAAACCCGAGATGGTATCCGAATACCTATTCCTAGATACTACGCAAAAAACGTAGACTTCAACATAATTTTATTGTTTAACTAATCAAAATTATGGTCAAACAAAAAAACTAACATGCTAGGTTTGAGAGTCGACCTCAGATGAAATTTATATTGCTGTAGAATTTATTCTCCTAGAAAGTCAAACTTGGTCAATTGCAAAATGACCACTTTAATTTTTTTTCAAAAATACATAGACTACGGCTTAAGTTTGCTCTGGAAAGTTAACTTCTGAGTAAATAATGATGAATTGCAAAACTATTTCTTTTGCAGACTTGTGGCGAAGTCACATCATCTAAAATCTCAACTCTTATTTATCACAAAAAATAACCTACAAGTTATGTAACTCCAAAATTTAACCTAAATAACAGAATTCCATAGAATTTTACCAGAGTGGACTGAAAACAAAATCTTCTTTGTGCAGATAGAGTAAATTTCACTTGAAGTTTGCATCGCAAATTTTATTAAAATGACATTTTTGTGTTTATTCATCATGTTTTCAACGATTTTATTGTTTTATTATGTGTGTTAATAAATCCTCATGTTCTTGAATGAAATTTAAAAATGTATGTGTTAAAACTATGGAACTATCAAATTTATTGTTTGGTTAGGTTGTTAACTAATAAGTATAAACTTTATTAGAAGTCTACTTCTGTAGTTTTATCAAACATGAAATATTTTTTGATAATTTTGTTTATTTAGGTCTTTTGTAGAGAATAGTTCAGCTACATGTTGTGTGTTTGGAGAATAGATGGTGAAAGACCGTTAGTGGGATTTCGTTTGAAGTTTATTCTTGCAATTTCTTGGGAATTCTTTGTAGATTTTGTTATTCTCAGATGTGTGTTAGTTATTGTTGTTTGCTATGATTGAGATGGGTTCAATTTTTTCTTGTTGTTAATTAAAGTATGTTTGATAAATTTAACGGAAGTTTACATGAATGACAAAAATATATTGTGTTATTACGAGAATAACTCGTATTAAAAAAATAGAATGTTTTCTAATTTTTGCTCTTTTGTATAGTTATAGCAAAAAAAAAGAACTACAAAATTGTCCTTAGGAATTGATAGATGGCAGATTTGTTTCCAAAAGAATAAATCTATCAAATATTAAGTTTGTTAATTAGATCTGTTAGAAATTAAATCTGCCAATAGAGTGGTACGAGACTTTCTTAAACACGGAAGATTTGTTCTTACGACAGAGTTGAATGTCCGATTTGATTTGAAAATAGGTTTTTGATGATACGTCTGCGGAATGATGTAGCAGATTTTTTCCTACGATAGATTTGATTGTTCATTTTGGCTTGAAAACAGATATGTAGAGATATTTCTACTGGATGATGTAGTAGGTTTGCTGTAAATGGTAGACTTTTGTGATCAACTTACGATTTCAAGGCAGATTTACGTATTAGATCTAAATTTGAAGCATGCTTGTCTATTTACGAAGTGGCATATTTTTGTCAGAAATTTGGATTTGATTAAATCAAACTTAATCAAATGTTGAGTTAATTCCGGTTTAGTTTAATTACTCGTATAAGTGACTGCGGATTATGGATCATAAAACAATGTTTTATGCTAAACCTCAACTTCTTCCTCTGGGATTCTTAGTATGCAAATATCTATACCCAAAATGAAACAGAAACTGAAACTCTGAACAAAATTTTGATTTTGTTTTGTTTGATTTCTGAACAATGCTTCCTTCTTTTAATATTCCCAGAACTTGTGAAGTTTCGATATAAAATAATCCATAAATTGCGAATACCCGTTAGATCTGAAAGCAAGGTCTGATCCCAAAGAAAATTCAAATCCGTGATGATCCATACCTTCACAAATCAAAACCACACATTTATTTTAATCAAAACATTCTGTCATATATTGTAACCTATTAGGAAAGAAAATCTAATGATAAGGATTGCCTTTATATTTGTCATTATCCTTTGTTAAGATATGTTAATATTCCTATTTCCTCTAGGATTTGGGTCATACGACATTGTATATATACACGCCTCTATCATTGAGATTGAATACAAGTTTTCAGTTTATCACTCCATCACAAGTTTACATGGTATCAGAGCAATAACATCTCTGTGACCTCAAAGTCTTTTTTTTCTCTAAAGCGTTGTTCTTGTGTCTGAACAAACGCACAAGTTGTGGTCGACGGGGACGATTCTTTCGTAACCAAAAGTTCTACTCCTCAGAGTGAGAAGAATTTCCTTAATTCATCAGCTCCATACTCCTTGTACGTATCTGATAACCCAGAAGCTTTAATAACTTCTGTAATGTTTTCGGGTGAGAATTACAACGAGTGGTCAACAGAGCTGACTAATGCGTTGAGAGCAAAACAAAAGTTAGGGTTAATTGACAGAACAATACCTAAACGTCCATAGATGATCCAAACTTTGATCTCTGGTCGTCGGTTAATTCCAAGATTCTTGGGTGGATTCGCTCGTCTATTGAATTGCGCGTACGATCTACAGTCACCTTCATATCTTATTCTCACAAGCTGTGGTAAAATTCAAGGAAGCGTTTTCCGGTGGGACACAAAGTTCGTATACACAATCTGAAAGACCAGCTAGCTGCATGTAAACAAGATGGTCTGTCGGTAATGGATTACTTTGGTCGTTTGCCAAACTGTGGGAAGAATTGGATACTTTCAAACCGCTTTCTGCATGTAGTTGTAGCGCAGAAGCTCAGTATGAACAAGAACGTGAGTAGGAAAAAGTTCATGAGTTTTTTATGGGGTTAGACTAATCTCGTTTTGGAGTTATGTATCAGGGCATTATCGTTTCGGACTCTCCTATTGATCACGAGGAAGCATATGCAAAGAAAATACGAGAAGAACAACTTCTTACCTCAACTAAAGAAAGAGAAGCACATGCCAATGTTGTCGGGTTCATCGCCAAGAAAGAGCAGTCTGAACCTACCAGCACTGGTCAAACGCGTCGTGTTCCCATTTGTTCACACTGTGGTTGAAGAGGACAAGAGAAAGCAAACTGCAGGCAGCTGGTCGGTTTTCCTGATTGGTGGGAAGAAACACCGCCGTCTCGAAGTGAAAACAGAGGAGGGCGAGGCAGTCGTGGACATGGTGGTTATAGCTCAGATTGCAACAGAAACAGCGGCATTAAAGCTCACAACGTCCAGCTACCTCGTCAAATTCATCTACCTTCCCTTCTTTCACCGAGGAAAAATGGAAAGCACAAACTCAAATGCTTAATGAAAAAGCTAAGTAGTCTGATAACCTGACTGGTAAGCAATTGGTGACCTTATTTTGGATACAAGAGCCTCTCACTACATGACGGGAGAGCTCTTGTTCCTCACAGACAATACAAACATTCCACCATGTCCCGTGGGCATTGCAGATGGAAATAAAGTCTACGCAACCCATACCGGAGTGTTTCGCTTATCAAATAACATAATCTTATCAAATGTGTTATTTGTGCCCAACTTAAATTGTTCTCTTATCTCAGTCTCTAAATTCCTGCGACAAACGAACTTTTTTACCTTATTAACAAATATGTTGTGTGTTTTACAGGATCGTTTCACGAGGACGCTGATTGGAGCAGGTGAAGAGAGATATGCAATTTATTACTTCAGAGATATTATGGCTGCACAAGCTCAAGTTGCTCACAAGTCTTCAAAATTATTTGATTGATTTTTGTGGCACCAACGCCTAGGACATCCTTCGTTTTCGGTGTTATCGTTTTTACCTATATTTTCGAATAAACATGCTACTCAGAGTTCTTGTAATGTTTCGAGGCTAAACAGACTAGATAAGTGTTTTATGAAAGTTTGAAATAAAACAAAAGAGTGTTTTCAGCTAATACACTGTGATGTTTAGGGACCATATCGAACTCGATCATCTTCTGGAGCAGTATATTTTCTCACCATTGTTGATGACTACTCCAGATCAGTATGGACATACTTCTTCTCAAAAAATCGGAGGTAGGGAAAGTTTTTCTGATATTTTGTCGAATGGCTTCAAAACAGTTCTCTAAATATGTCAAAACCATTCAGAGTGACAATGCTACTGAGTTCATGTGTCTGGCTTGCTATTTTGTGAGAATAGAATCATTCATCAAAAATCTTGCGTTATGACATGCGTGTTTTTATTGTTCTAGCAGGGTATAAATATCCTAAACAATTGACTATCAAATTAACCTTAGTCTTAACACACAAATAATACTCTTGCTAAAAGAGATCATGTGTAGTACTTAGGGATCGAATCCACAGAGAGCAATGACACACAATAGATTTCTTGTTTCTAAAGATTAAGCTAGGTGAATATATATATTAGTGAATGCAAACAATCAATAAAACAAATATTCCTTATCAAGAAGTAGAGATGCAATATGAAAATATGCTAATAAACTAACTAGATGCAAATGTAAATATGCTAGATCTAGGGGTTCAAGTCTAATGGATTATAGTGAATAGGAAGCACGGAAATGTAAATATTCTAGAACTCAAATATTAACTATTCTGACATTTTTAACTCCAACTCTCGTATGCGAGCAAAAGGAAGGACAATCGATCGATGGCTAAGGCCTGTTGTCGATCGACGGTGAAATCAAAAGGATATGTGAACGAGATTTGATAAGTCCACCAGAATTATTAGCCATTCTCTCGAATGCTCCTAATAGCCTAGTTCAATGGAGTATATTTTGGCACAAAACCTACTCTCGTAGTCGTCCATGTCCTACTTTCGAGATCCTAGTTAGCTACTCTAGAATGCAAGCATTAAGCTCAACTCAATTGATGGTTATTAACTTAACCTAGCAATCCTACTTTTGGGTTAATCCATGATTGCTATCATTCAACCCTAAATCTATTTGATAACTACTCAGACATAATCAAAGAAAGAACAATAGTCTGAATATAATGCATAGATAAAATACTAGGTTTCCAATACAAATATCCCTAAGGAGTTCTAAATCTTCTCCCTTAAAAATCCTATAACTATAATAAAGCTTTTTTAGTTTCCCATTCACTCTCTTCATGCTCTCAATACAGAAAGCATAAATATAAAACCCTAAGACTTAGGTCAAAACTCGTCCAGGGCATTTTTGTCATTTTTCTCCAACTTGGGCTTTTAAACCGGTTGTCTGCGATTTTGACGTCGATCGATGGCAAGTGTGCAGCATCGATCGATCTTGGTATTTTAACATCGGTCGACTCCAAGGTTGTGTCGTCGATCGACGACAGATTTGTACTTCAACTCCTCAACTGGTCAGCTACGGATTATTCTCCTCTAAATGCTATAAACACTCTAAGTATCTCCATATATCTCCAAAACGTTCATGAACCTGTAAATACTCCAAAACATATCCTAGACATAAAGCCAATAACATGGCCTGAAACTGATAATAAATAGGCTATATCAACTCCCCTAGACTTAAATTTTTGCTTGTCCTCAAGCAAACTAAGAATGTGAAAGAGGTTTTGAAAAGCGGAGACTCACATAATGTCTAAGTATAACTGCCACATTACTTTGTTGCAACCACATCCTATCAAGTAAATCACAGAGAAACTTTATATACCATATCCTAGTATAGCAACCAAATCCATTTTCCCAAAACCTTAGCAAATACTAGTTTAACTCACCCCTCTATTGATTTCATTTATTTGCATAAAATAAAAGTGTACCCGCTTTACCTTTGAAGTATCGATCAAAGGACACATGGACTCTTACCTCTGCAAGTATATGAACAACTAGGCACAAAGTCTTCTCTGATTTCTTTCTTCTCCATTTTCTCTCTTAATCTTTTAAGATCTCAAACTTAATGGACAATGATGCTGATACAGTCCATCTTGCCATCTTATTTTCGATTATCTTCTTCTTTTTCTTTTCTTTTGTTTTTCTTTTATTTTTTCTTTTGATTTTTGGGCATAGTTGTAGGTGAATAGTGGGGTCATCAGTAATGTACTTATCCCTCACTTCCAACAATGTGTGATCGTTCCTCCGAATTAGAATAGTGGGGTCATCGGTAATGTACCTACCCCTCTGAATCTCTGAAAATTCCGAACTCATCCAGCCTAAGATTACCAATATATGTATCTTATGGTCCAAGTTTGTGTTCTGGTTCGCATCTGATGTCGTTCGATGGCCAGGAGTAGCCGGCGATTGATGCTCGATTATCCACTCTCGCGTTCATCACCTAGTGAGCGTCTTCTGATGCTATGTCACGAGATTCAATATGCTCTTCCTCTCTGTAATCTTCATCGTATCCTTCGCAAGCTTCACTATATCCTTGGCATGTCAGACTTGTGTCGGTCGATGGTGTATGGTGACCGTCGATCGATGCTCGATAACCAGATGGTTGCACGAAAAGGTTTTCAGCTCCATTAGCCATGGCAAGTATATCCGATATATCTTCCCTCGTGACATTTAGTAGTCTGCTATCCATAGCTCTTGCGTGACTGTCTGGATCTCTCATGATACCCAACTCGTCTAGTTGTAGATATCCATATTCCTTCTCGCATTCTGCAGCTGAATCTAGTTTGAACTCTGCTTCTTGGTCAGTATCGATCGATGATGTAGGATTACCGTCGATTGATGTCGATTTCCCGAGTCGATGGGAAATGTGATAAACACCAGCCTCTTCCATAGCAATACCACGGTACTCGATTATATTTTCTTCTCTGTAGTCTTCGTCATACTCGGGGTAGGCTAGGTTGTAACCACCATCTGCGTGGTAGTTGTTGATCGGTTATGGAGTAGGGATGTAGATCGATAAGGAAGGGTAGGTGTCGACCGATTGATGAACTGCAAATGCGTCGATCGATTGTCTGGGCTGGGTATCGATCGATGCTCCATCATCTGATTCTTCATTGAACTCATAATCGCAGAAGCATGTGGCCACACGTTCTGCATCATCACAATATTCAATCAGAATAGTCTTGCTCTTATTCTTGTAAATTTCATAATAAAAATTCTGATCAGTCAAGGAAAGGCACAACATGTTTGTCTTCATGTCGCAGATAGCTCCTACGGTGGCCATGAAAGCTCTTCCAAGTAACAAAGAAGAATTCTAATTGATCTGAATATCCATCACATGGAAGTCTATCGAGAGTAAGACATCCTGAATTTGCAGTGGGACATCTCTACAAATACCTCTTGAATCTACTCTAGAGCAATCCACAAAGATGAAAGAATCGCTGGAAGGCTCCACTCTCAAGGTTCAACTTTTCCGCCATAGCTCTAGGTATGATGCTCACCGATGATCCAGTATCACATAGGGCATTGGGAAGCTTGTGGCTTTTGATCAGGCATGGCACCACTAACTATCCAGGATCACTTTTCTTCTTCAGAATGATCCTTTGTTTTTCCCTGGGATGACCCTCGGTATTTTTATCAACCATCATAGGCTCTGATGTACCCTTCTTCTGCTCTGGAGTTGTTATATTCATGATCTTGGCAAATGAATCCGTTTTGCTGATGGGAACCGTTGTCGATTCTACGATTGATTCGTCGAACGATGTTTGAAGATTTTTCCGATTCTGCTAACTCCACATGGTCCGTCTATCGATTCTCAGTAACTAGTGTTGATCGATGTTTGTGAAAACTGTCGAGCAAACTCAAATTTTCTACATGGAATCCTCCCTCTTGTAGCCTTTCTCTCTTCACTTCTACCCAAAAATCAACATCAATCAATGCATTGAGCTGGTGATTCTGTCCAGGTTTTATTTTCTCCTTGATCTTTGGACCTGCTGCATTACGCAGATGACCGTCGAGGTGATGCAGGTCTCCATTCTCATCCCAAATATGTTTTAAAGTCACAACCATCTGAACTCGTTTTCTTCTGTCGATCGATGCGGGTAGGTTGCTGCCGATTGGTTCTATGTGATCAGTGTCGGTCGATGCTCGAGTACTGATGTCGGTCGATGTTGTCCGTAAAGAAGTGTCAGTCGACGCTGTATAAGTGCTCTCAATCGATACTTGTCGTCTTTCTTTGCGGATTGTACGTTCGAGTTTGTCGGGGTCAGAGAATAGTAACTCTTGTCCTTTATTGATCATGGTGTGTCTTTGCATGCACCTAAAAAACAAAGGAAAAGAAAAATTTAGTAACTTGAAAGTAGTAACAAACCTAGACTAAATCCTAGAAATTAAATCTAATGGCGATCATTGCTACTCGGCAACGGCGCAAAATTTGACATGCGTATTTTTATTGTTCTAGTACGGTATAAATATCCTAAACAATTAACTATCAAATTAACTTTAGTCTTAACACAAAAATAATACTTTTGCCAAAAAATATCAGGTGTAGTACTTAGGGATCGAATCCACAGAGAGTAATGGCACACAATAAATTTCTTGTTTCTAAAGATTAAGCTAGGTGAATATATATATTAGTGGCAAACAATCAATTAAGGAAATATTCCTTATAAAGAAGTAGAGATGCAATATGGAAATATGCTAATAAACTAACTAGATGGAAATGTAAATATGCTAGATCTAGGGTTTCAAGCCTAATGGATTATAGGGAATAGGAAGCACAAAAATGTAAATATTCTAGAACTCAAATATTAACTTTCCTGACCCTTTTAACTCCAACTCTTGTATGCGAGCAAAAGAAAGGACCATCGATCGACGACTAAGGCCTAATGTCGATCAACGGTGAAATCAGAAAGAAGTGTGAATGAGATTTGATAAGTCCACTAGACTTATTAGACCAACTCTCGCATTCGTCTAATAGCCTAGTTCAATGGTTTTTATTCTGGAACAGAACCTACTCTCGTAGTCGTCCATGTCCTACTTTCGAGATCCTAGTTAGCTACTCTAGAATGCAAGCATAAAGCACAACTCAATTGATGGATATTAACTTAACCTAGCAATCTAACTTTTGGTTGATAACTACTAAGACATAATCAAAGAAAGAACAATAGTCTGAATATAATGCACAGATAAAATATTGGGGTTCCAACACAAATCTCCCTAAAAAGTTATATATCTTCTCTCCTAAAAATTCTACAACTATAATAAAGCTTTTTAGTCTCCTATGCACTCTCTGCATGCTCTCAGTACATAAAGCATAAATATAACACCCTAAAACGTATGTCAAAACTTGTCCAGGGCATTCTCGTCATTTCTCTCCCACTTGGGCTTTTAAATCGGTTGTCTGTGATTTGGACGTTGTTCGATGGCAAGCGTGCAATATCGATCGACCTTGGTCTTTTAACATCGGTCGACTCCAAGGTTGTGTCGTCGATCGATGACAGTCTTGTACTTCGACTCCTCAACTGGTCAGCTACGGATTATTTTCCTCTAAATGCTCCAAAATCTCCAAGTATCTCCACATATCTCCACTGGACCTGTAAATACTCCAAAACATATCCTAGACACATATAAACCCTTAATAGAGCCTATAACTGGTAATAAATAGGATATATCACGTTGATACTCCGTAGCAGAGTGTTTGAGTAGAAAGAAAACATTAGCACATACTAAATGTTGCTCAATCTTTGTTGTTTCAGAGTAACTTCCCAACCAAGTTATGGGGAGAAGTTATTATGACTGCAACACATTTAATCAATCGAACTCCATCTGTAGTTCTTCAAAATTGTTCCCCTTATTAGCTTTTATTTAAAAAAAATCCTAACTACTCTCATCTATGAGTTTTTGGGAGTTTGTGTTTTGTTCATCGTTAGTCTCGTGACAAGAAAAAGTTCGGGAAACGAAGTTGACGGTGCATTTTTGTTGGCTATCCACGTTCCCAGAAGGGTTGGAAGGTGTTTGATCTAAGTACATAAGAATTCATTATCTCTCGTCATGTTGTATTTCAAGAGAATGAATTTCCGTTTTCTTCTCCAAAACCGACTACAGTTACATACCAACCAGGGTCTTAACCGGCTGTTGAAGATTTGGAAACAACAAATTTACATCCTTCCAAAGACAGGGGGGGTCTGTCTCAGTCTCAAGAATCTGCCATAGTTTCTGAAACCTCAGCTGGAACTTTAACTCAAGATGATCAGTGAGAAATGTCTGATAGCACATCGGCTTTACCAATACCCAAGGATGCTGATATCACTGTGTCTCTGACTCCGTATCCTCAACCTTTACCATCTTCCATTGTACGAGTATTGATGATACATTGGGCAGAGGACAACGTGCTATCTTCCTTCAGTTCAACTCAGGGACTAGTTACTTATAATGCATCTTGTCTCAAAGACCCATCTCTCACTCTAACCTACTCTGAATCTTTGTCGTGGGAAGCAAGTCAAGGTAATTCACTCTATCATGTATTCGGTTATATCTCCGATGACAAACTTTCACCTTCCCATCAGGCGTACCTTGCGGCTGTTACAGATGCAGTTCAACCTAAGTACTATTCGCAAGCTGCCAAAGATAAAATTTGGTGCGGGGCTATGGAACACGAGGTACTAGTCATGAAGATAGTGGTACTTGGGAAATCGTCTCGCTTCTGCCAGGCAAAACTGCAATTGGATCTCATTGGATATACAAATATAATTTTAACGTCGATGGTACTATTGAACGTCCTAAGGCACGTCTTGTCCCTATGGGAAATAATCAAGTTGAGGACGATGACTTTTACGAGACTTTTGCCCCTGTGGTTAAAATGGCCACAGTTTGTGGTCTTCTTGGTCTAGTGGCTGCAAAAGGTTGGGAAATTCACCAAATGGACGTTCATAACGTCTTTCTTTACGGTGATCTCAACGAAGAAGTCTATATGCGTTAACCACGTGGTTTTACTCATTCAGATCCGACAAACGTTTGTCATCTTCGTAAATCTTTATATGGTTTTTGTCAGGCTCTGCGTTGCAGGAATGAGAAGCTCACAAAGTCATTGACTAAATACAGCTTCAAGCAATCATATTCAGATTATTCATTGTTTACCTATACTAAAGGCTCAAAGTAATGATGTCGATTCCGCTTCATGATCTCGATCTTTTTACCAAGTTCAAGCCGTATTTGGGAGTGTGTTTCATAATAAAAGACTTCGGCAAGCTGAAGTATTTTCTCGGTATTGAAGTAGCTCGGTCAGAAGAAGGAATCCTTATTTCTCAAAGAAAGTATGCATTGGACATCATCTCTGATATGGGTCTCCTTGGCTGCAAGCCGATGTCGATTCCGCTTGAGCGATATCACAACTTGGCATCCGATGATAGTCCTGTTTTGTCTGACCCCAAGATATACCGTCGTTTGGTTGGTCGGTTAGTGTACTTGTTTGTGACACGCCCAGAGTTGTGTTACACTATTCACCTTCTTTCTCAGTTCATGAAACAGACACGTGAGGCACACTGGTCTGCTGATCTCAGGGTTGTTCGGTTCCTTAAAGGATGTACACTTCAAGGAATCCTTCTTCTTTCTACCAGTGATCTTGAGTTTTCCGTCTATGTCGATGCAGATTGGAATATTTGTCCAGAAAGTCAGCGGTCTTTGAGTGCGTTTGTTGTCTTACTTGGGGGGTCACCAATAGCTTGGAAAACTAAGAAACAAGATACAGTTTCAATATCTTTTGTTGAAGCAGAATACAGAGCAATGGCATTAGCTACTAAAGAGATCAAGTAGATTATACCACTTCTAGAGGATCTAGGCGTCAACGTGAAGACACCAGTTGCCTTTCATTGTGATAGTAAGGCGGCATTACACATAGCTGATAATCATGTGTTTCATGAGCATACTAAGCACAATGAATGTGATTGCCATTCAGTTTGTGATGCAGTTAAGGCTTGTCTGATCGCAACCATTCATGTCAGTAAGAAAGATCAAGTAGCGGATATCTTAACTAAGGCTTTGGGACGTCCTCAGTTTGAAGCTTTATCGTCCAAGTTGGGTATTCAGGATCCCCACTCTCGAACTTGAAGGGGAGTATTAGGAAAGGAAATCTACTGATAAGGATTGCCTTTATATTTGTCATTATCCTTTGTTAAGATATGTTAATATTCTTATTTCCTCTAGGATTTAGGTCATACGACATTGTATATATACAGGCGTACCATTGAGATTTAATACAAGTTTTCAGTTTATCATTTCATCACAAGTTTACATAACCCATAGTATGTTGACTCATTTGAGTCATGTTGTCAATAGCAAGTATGATATCCTTAAGTCATCCCTAACATATGTTCTAGAGTCCTCTCTCTATGTTTCAGCCGAGTCTCTGATTAATGTGTTTTACCACAGGTCAATTAACCTAATGTGCACGCTACCACAATCAAATGGTATATCAATGCAACAATTTAGGATCGAATCCACAGAGAACTAGTGATTTATAACACTAAGAATACACAAAATTCTTTAATATAAGAAAATAAGAGGATAGATGGATTGGTAACAATCCTAGAAATATAAACAAGGTGATCTCAAATTCAATCAAGAAATAAGTGCAAGAACTAAACTTTCAATCAAATGCTAAGGATGGCTCTATTGGCAAAGATAATTGATATGCTAGTTTATTATGTATTAAACATCAACTCCCGTTGACCTAACACATTCAAGCATGAATAAATAACAATTCTACTAATTATTTAACATCTATAACATCAACTCCCCTTGGCTAGACATGTAAAAGACAATATTAGATTTGTTCAAGCATTTCATCGAACACCTTCCGGACATGAAATTACTTAAGCTCTATATCAACTTGATCAAGGTTAATCTAGTATTAAGAAAACCTAATAAGTATAGAACAATGTTAATCAAACAAGAAACATCATAAATATCCACCTAATCACTCTAATCCACCTAATCACTCTAATCCACCTAACCCATGAATCATAAGGTGACTACTCACTAATTTCTATGAAAAACCTTAAATCCATATGAGACTCAAGACTAATTATGTTAATGGTAAAGATAAACACAATAAAAGATGAAATACTTCCTTAAAATGAGATTTTACAAGATTAGACAGATGCACACCCGAGCTCTGATTCTTCTTCTTCGTCAAGCTTCAAGCATCGTTGTCTTTCTCGCCGTCTCACCTCCTCCTTGGGTCCTCTTCATTCTCGTCGCGAAACCCATACAAGCACCACTCGTCTCCAAATCTAGAGCTATCTTCCTCCGTGTCGTGTTCTCACCGGAATCTGTTTGAACCGAGTTCGGTCTATTATCAGTAAGAAGGTGACGGGACTCGTTAGTGGGTTATGAAAAGGGCAGGTTATACTATAAATGGTGAACTGGAAACTTTATTGATGAATGAGTTCAAGATACAAATAAGGAAAGGAGGGATGACGCTCGACGGAGCTCAGTGAGCTAGGATGTATAACACAGGTCGGATAGAACATACAAAGTAAAACCCTAGTTCTAGCCGTCTTGTGAGTCAGTTAGATTTCGGATCCCCTTCTTGTTTCCTCTTCTCACCCTTTTATACTGTTGTCCCATTCGCCCTAACGAGCTGGTCTCGAAGTTGATAGGCTTTCTGATCGATGGGCCGTGGTCGGCCCAAGAAGTCAGCACTTTTATTAGTCGGGTCTCTAACTCGGCTTATCGCAAAGATTAGCCGAATTACGGCTAATTTGGTCCTTAATTGACCGAGATGCGGATTGGTCCTTAACGGACCAGGCCTATTATTCAACGGGCCTTATAAAAGAGCTATTCACCTCCTACAGTAAGTCCCCCAGATCCGTTGCCGAGCTTATTCCTGAGGTCAGGGCAGATTTAATTAATTTGGTCTGTTAATGATAGGGTTAGCGGGTCGTTCTACCCCTACTGATTATTATCTCGCTGTCCTGTTCTTAGCTCGTTGGGAATCGCCAGTTTGGTATCTGGCTTCGACGCGCCCGTTGTAACGTCAGCTCGCCCTCTTTATGGGGTTTGTAGGAATGCACGGTCACAAGTGGATGGGTGGTTCTCGAGGATCTAGGCCCATTTAGGCCAGAATATGGACGGTCGCAAGTCAAGTTGAGGCCCAACTAGGCTCTAATAGACCTAATTATGGCTCTGGTAGTCGTGCCCCTGCTTCCTTATAAATACTCATGTTCTCTTCATTCTTGTCATTTCTCCGCTACTACAGGTATCTTCTTTCTCTCTCCCTTCTCTCCGCTTTCTCTCTCTAGACTGTAGGTTATATGTGTTGACCTAGTAGTATGTGTCCGAGGCAGAAGCTTACTCGCGAGGAAAAAGGGAAAGATGTCGTGACGTCGAGTCCTGCTAGGGACACGACGACCAACGCGATCTTGGATGACTTTGACTTAGCGCACCGAGACTCGTTAGCGGACGTCACAAATCTCAGCTTGTCAGAACGACTCCTCGTTGTTGACGCGGACAGAGAGATCAGGGGTGATGACGACAGGAATGCTGCCGCAGAGATTTTGAATGATCCCCGAGTGAGGCAGTCTTGACTGCTGCCATCTGATTGTAGGCGGAGAATTCCTACTCGATCTCACCCAGCTCGATCCGGACGGATTACGTTAGGTCGGTGGAAGAAGATGATCTCCCGTTAGTGCCGACTTTCTACGCCGGCATGGGAGTATTAGAGCGTAAGCCCGCGATTTCTCCAAGGTTGCTTCGTACCACCAACGTGTTGGGGCAGGTATGGACCAATACGCGAAGAACACAGTCAACCGTCAAGTCAGTGGAGAGCTTGCTCGTCGCTTGCAATGCCGTCAGGGTGACATACCTTATCCCGACAGATGATCAACGTCCTTGGTCACCCCCCGCCGGATACCAGTGCGTCTATAAGTCTTACTTTGAAGCCCACACCAAGCTGTGGTTCCCGATTCCTCGCCTGGTGACTTCATACATCTCTCGACGTGATCTCGCCCTGTGTCAGATGGTGAACGGGGCTTACCGTATTATGGTCGCGTTGAAGGTGATGGCTGTGGAGATAGGGATTTCTCTGTGCGTGTACGCGTTCAAACATCTGAAGACGATCTCTCGCTTGGATCACGGTCTTTTCTCTGTGAGAATGAGGCAGAATTACAACATCATCACTGGTCATCCCGCAAAGACCCCGGACTGGCAGCGCGCCTATTTCTTTGTCAAATCGGACAAGTTCGCTTTTGTCGATCCGCTTGGAGACGAGTTTAGGACCTATTGGAACAGTGTAGCTGGTAGCTAGCTTGTCCTGATCCTTCCTTTTTTATGTTTAATCTAACCCTTTCATCTGTTTGTGCGGGAAAACATCTGAACTTCTATTTGTCCGAGGGTATTATTCCAGGGAAGTTTTTTGCCAACGCTCGAGCTTTAGTTGAGCTCGGTCATCGCAGGTGGCAAGATATCAGCGAGGACAGGATACGTAGGGCGTTAGATCGCATCGATCGAGGTAAGGAATATCACTTGCGGTTCTCTTTCTTTGTTAGTTTCTCAAGTGTTGATGTGTGCAGGGGACTGGGACTCAAGACATCCGTTTCTTAATCCGCCGGGTAAAAAGAGATCGAAGTTATTCTCAAAGGAAGAGCAGAGGGAGATAACCAGAGCTCTAAAGATGAAGGATTTCCCCGACTTGACTTCTTCCCTCAAAGCTCAAAGAGGTGGATCTTTTAATGCGGCTAGCCTAATGAGGGTGGTTGATGGCTTTGGCCTTGATGGAGTGGAGTCGTCTGATCGCAGCGTTCATCCCACTTCCAAAAATGTTGCTGCTGTGGAGACGGATTATTCTCGTAGTGGTCGGAAAATATCCCGATCCGACGATCCTGACGCGTCTGAAAACGAGTCGCTTGCTGAAGGTTGCTTAAGGAGGAAAAGCACAAAGAGGGGCGAGAGATCTGTGAGAGATTCTGCGGCGAGTGATGTTCCTCGCCTCGGAGATGAGACTGAGGGCATCCCAGACCTTACCTCCGGCCCTCTTACTCCCCCGAGCAACAATCCTCCAGTTGAGGATGTCGGGGTTCCTTTGGGAAATACTCAGAAGAGGAAGAAGAGAAGGAGGAGGACTGGGCCGGAGGAGACGCGGCTGTCGATGGGGTGAACCAGAAGGAAGGCCAGCCTGAAAATTTGGAGCCAAGGGTACTCCAGTCGGTCGATCAGCTGGTGTTCCCGGATGCTTACCTCGAGGTGGCTCGTCTTCGCTGTGAAGTAAGTTGATGACACCGTCTTTTCGTATTTCATTAGTTATTTCCCATATCTTGACTCGGCTTCTACTCGTAGGTTGACAGTGGGGTGAACCTCTTGGTCGGGAGGATGACGCCGAACTAAAGACGACCTATGCGAGCTTGGGAAAGGCCCAAGAGAAGACTAGGAAGGCGCGGAAGAAGGTTTCTGCGCCCGAAGCTTTGCTTGAAGAGGCCAAAACAGCTAAGGAAAAAGTCGTCAGCCAAGCGGAAGCTCAGGCAAAGAAGCTCGAGGACGTCACCAAGGACTTGGATGCTGCGCGGGTTTCTGCGGAGGAACTGCAACTAGAGAAGCTCCAACTCGAGAAGGAGAAGGCTGCAATGATGGAAGGGTTCGAGAATGAAGCTTCTTCTCTGCGAAGGTCGCACGCCAGCGAGGTCACTCGGGAGCGGGCTAAGGTTCATGCAGCGATGGCTTCTAAGGCGGAGATCCGCTTCAAGCGACTTTGGGAGCGTGAGGAGAGGCTGGACAGATTCGACGATGCACGATGCCTGTGGAGCCAGGCCTTTGGAATCCGCAAATGTCTGGAAATGCTCAAGGAAGAGGGGGAGGCGATTCCGCAGGAGAAGATTGACTTCTTATTCGGAGAGGAGAAGCTCAGGAAGGCTGAGGTGGAGAAGCTTGATCCCGGGTTGCCAGAGGAAGGTGATTACACGCTGTCTCCGTTAAGGCTGGAGTCAGAGTACGTCGATGAGGCGCTTCTCACCTTTATCGAAGGTGGGTATGACAAACCTTCTCGGGGCCTTGATCCTGACGGATTGAACTTAGAGATGTCAGATCCAGGGTCCGTTTTGGTACGTCGCTTGGATCAGAATGAGGTCGTTTCCGAAGGAGGGGAGATCGGCGAGGAACAGAATGACGAGCTTCAGACTTCTTCTACTCGTTCGTCCGACTCGTGAAGAGATGGCTTGTCGGAGCCATCGCTCAGATTTATCTTCCTTTGTTTTCTTTTGTATTTTATGCTTACTCCGTTGGTGGAGCTGTTGTAATACTTTCGGATTCGCCTTGTTTTAATCCAATAGGGCCTTGTTTCGATTGTCAAATTGGTTCTCGAGTTTTGAGTTCTTCTTGAGATCCTCTCGATGCATATTTTTGCCTTAGTGGTTAAATGGGTCGTGTTCCGGGCTCGGGACTCAGAGGTTTATGCATAATCTGCCTTAGTGATTTATCAGGCCTGAGAATTGACCCAAAGTAATCCCGTTTGGCTACTCTAGTAGGTCGCTGACTCGGGACAGCCGACTGAGTCGTGCTCCGAGCTCGGGACTTAGAGGTTTACGTTTTATCTGCCATAGCAATTTATCGGGCTCAAGAATTGACCCGAAGTAATCCCATATGGCTACTCTAGTATGTCGCAGACTCGGGACAGTCGACTGAGTCGTGCCCCGAGCTCGGGACTTGAAGGTTTGTGTTTCATCTGCCTTAGCGATTTATCGGGTTTAAGAATCGACCCGAAGTAATCCAGTATGGCTACTCCAATGGGTCGCTGACTCGGATAGCCGACTGAGTCGTGTTCCGAACTCGGGACTCGAAGGTTTGTGAGGGTGTCGGGGTAGTCACGAAGTAACGATGTGGACTTTTGGGCCAGCCGGTCCCTGTTCCAGAACTTATCGCGAATTCGTTAATTATCATTTCTGCAAACCTGCGGAGCTCGCCAGACATGTGTCTGATTAGGACGAGTCTGGCGAAGCTGCGCAAATGCCAATATTTAGCCCCTGTTACGCTCTCGTGACTGAGCTTGAGGCGTTAGCATTGCGCAGAAAGGGGTTTGTTTTGAGTTATGGCTGAACTCGTGAAGAGCTGCCTACGTACCCCCGCGAGGAGTATCAAGCCATTCGTAGTTCTTTTTGCCGAGTAGAAGTGGCTGGGAAGGCTCATCTACTCGGCGAGTGAATGTGGCAGTACCGCGCATTCACTCCTTTTACGGGTTAACGTGACTGAAAAGTCATTAACTCGGTTTTTTTTTTGGTGGCGAGTGTATTACTCGGCATAGTATCGTTTCAGATGCATCGAATTCCAAGCTCGTGGAACTTGCTCGCCAGCAGATGTCTCGAGGTGAAAGACGCCTGGTTTTACGATCTTAACGATCTTGTAGGGTCCCTCCCAGTTGGCGCCGAGCTTTCCGGTGTTCGGCTCCTTGGTATTCTCGAAGACCTTTCGCAGGACGAAGTCCCCCAGCTCGAGTGGTCGAGACCTCACTTTCTTGTTGTAGTAGCTTTCGATTTGATGCTGATAGTTTTGGATGCGTAAAAGGGCCTGGTCTCGCCGTTCCTTGATAGCATTTAGCGTGTCGAGGAGCATATCGCTATTAAGCTTGACATGTTCTGGCATCCTGGACCTTCGTAGGCTACATACATTGACTTTGGCTGGTGCCATTGCTTCGACTCCCTAGGCGACAGAGAATGGGGTTGTCTTGGTGGCACCTCTCGGAGTCGTTCCATGCGACCATAGGACTCCATCAAGTTCATCTGCCCAACAACCCTTCTTTAAGTCGAGTCTCTTTTCAATGATGGTTTTGTTTGAAGACTCGGCTTGGCCATTACTTTGCGGGTACCTCGGGCTCGACATATTCAGGCGGATTTTCCATTTGGCACAAAAATCGCAGAATTGCAGTGAGATGAACTGCGAGCCGTTGTCCGTCACGATTTGGTATGGGAGGCCGTGACGGCAGATGATGTTTTCCACACGAATTTCTGGAGCTCTCTCTCTGTGATATTAGCGTAGGCCTCGGCTTCGACCCATTTTGTGAAGTAGTTGGTAAGAACGAGGATATAACGCCGTTGCCGAGATGGGGGCTTTGGTCCGATGATATCCATTGCCTAACACATTAAGGGATATGGATCTGTCATCGTTCGGAGCATTTCGGTCGGACAGTGAATAGTCAATGCGTGCCGTTGGCATTTATCGCAATGTCGGGCGTGAGATTCGCAGTCGGAGATCATCATCGGCCAATAAAATTCGAGGCCTTTGATTTTAAGGGCAAGGGCTCGTCCACCAGAGTGGTTCCCTCCAGCTCTTGCGTTTCAGCCATTACAAGGTACGTCTCTTCCCCATGGAGGCATCAGAGAAGGACCTTGTTCGCGGTCCATCGATAGAGTAGGCCGTCAATAACGACATAATTCGTGCTATGTGCTTTCAGTCGCCTAGCGCGCCATTTTTCTATGGGAAGTTTTTCGTCATCAAGAAAATCGATGAGCTCGGCTCGCCAGTCTGGTACAACCTCATCGGTTGGTTGTATCACTAGGACGGGAGCGACCTCTGATAGTTCGTCATCTGTGGTGGCGATACTTGGTTTGTCGATTCTATGGATCGGGATCGTCCTCTGGACCTGATCACGGAGCATGCTGCCTAGTGATGCAAGGGCGTCGGCGCATACGTTTTCTCCGCGCGGGACTTTGGTAAGTTTGAAAAAATCAAACTCGTTAGTGAGGCCTTGTACAACCTTCAAGTATGCGTTCATTAGTTTGTTCCGAGTGTCGTAGTCGCCACTGAATTGACTTGTAACTAGATGGGAGTCGCAGTACGCGCTAACTCACTTCGTATGGACTGCTTTTGCAAGACGCAGCCCCGCGATCAATGACTCGTATTCCGCCTCATTATTTGAGGCGGTGAATCCCAACTGGAACGATTGTCTTATCAGTTCTCCGGTCGGAGATTGCAGCTGGACCCCGGCTCCCGACCCCTTGTTTGTTGAAGATCAGTCCAAGTGAAGGATCCAATTCTGACCTGGGAGTATAAGGTCTTGCTCGAGCTCGGGTGATAGTTCCACCATAAAGTCGGCCAACACTTGTGATTTGGCTGTTGTGCGATTTTTGTATACGATATCGTGCTCACTCAGTTCAAGTGCCCATTTAGACAATCCCTTAGATTGGTTCGTGTTTTGCATTACTGACCTAAGAGGCTGATTTGTTAGTATCTTGATCGTATGGGATTGGAAGTAAGGGTGTCGCTTCCTTGCTGAGGTAACAACAGCCAAGGCCATCTTCTCCAAAGTAGGGTATCGCGTCTCGGGATCGGTCATGCACTTCCTGGTATAGAATATGGGTTTCTCCTCACCTCGGTCTTCTTTGATGAGGACGCTGCTGACCGCAGTTGTCGAGACCCCAATATATAAGTAGAGTGTATCTCCTGCTTCAGGTTTGGCTAGCATCGGCGGGGTGTTCAGGTAAGTCTTGAGTTAGGTGAAAGCTTCCTCGCACTTATCGTCCCAGATGAACCGCTTATTCCCACGTAGGAGCTCGTAGAAAGGGAGACACTTGTCCGTTGAGCGAGAGATGAAGCGATTAAGAGCTGCGATCCGTCCTGTCAAGCGTTGGACTTCTCGACTATTTCTCGGGCTCGGGAGATCGGGTATTGCCGAGATCTACTTTGGATTGGCTTTGATCCCTCTTTGCGCCATGATGTATCCGAGGAATTAACCGGACTAGACTCCGAAGGTGCACTTTTCGGGATTGAGTTTCATGTTGTACTCGTTCAATATTTTGAAACAGTCCTGCAAATGGTCGGGGTGATCTCTAGCTTGCCGTGACTTGACCATCATGTCATCGATGTACACTTTCATCTTCTCGCCTAACTTGTTCACGAACATACGGTTGACGAGACGTTGGTAGGTTGCTCCAGCGTTCTTGAGGCCGAATGGCATCACGTTGTAAGCGAAGGTGCCCTTATAGGATATGAATGTGGTTTTCTCTCGGTCGTCCGGGTGAATTGATATCTTGTTATATCCTGAAAAGGCATCCATGAAAGATAAGAGCTTGAACCGGCAGTCGACTCTACAAGCCGATCAATGTTTGGTAGTGGGACGCTATCCTTCGGGCAGGCTTTATTCAAGTCCGTGAAATCGACACATACGCGCCATTTCCTGTTCTTCTTCTTTATTACCACTGGGTTCGCGAGCCACTTGGGGTATCGGACTTCCGAGATAGATCCTGCCTCTAGCAATATCTCGACATCTTCATTGACCGCTTTAGATCGCTCTGGTCCGAGCTTACGACGCTTCTGTCGGATGGGTTTGAAGGTCGGATCGACGTTCAGCTCGTGCGAAGTGATTTTTGGGTCAATTCCTTTCATGTCAGAGGTCGTCCATGCGAAGGTGGAAATGTTTTCCTTGAGGAAAGTGATGATCATTTGCTGCATTTCGTCCAAAACGAGAGCGCCGATACGCAAGACTTTTGACGGGTCGGTATCGTCAATCTGAATCTCGACGACTTCGTCCTTCTAGGGGAAGGCCTTTAGGAGAGGTCGGGCGACGACATTTACTCGTGGTGGCTGGAATTTGATGTTTGCGACGAGGAGATCGCGAGCAGCCTGCTGGTCACCGCGTATGGTTTTGATGCGTCCATCGTTCCCGAGAAACTTAACGCATTGGTGATAGGTTGAGGAAATTGCTTTCATCGAGTGGAGCCAAGGCGTTCCACGAATGACGTGGTAAGGGGCATCCGTTGCGACAACGGAGAACTTGACTGTGCGGGTAACCCCACCGGCGAATAGTAGAAGGTGGATAGTCCCGATCATTTCTTTGGAGACTCCATTGAATCCTGTTAATGATCTGTTGGAAGGCTTAAGTAGGCAGAAATTGACTCCCATCTTCTGAAGTGTCTTATGGAAAATAAGGTCGACTGAGCTGCCGGTATCGATCAGAACTTTGGTCACTTCGCAGGCACCAATGTCGAGCTCGACGAGCAACTGATCGTTATGCGGCAAACTAACTCCGATCGCATCTTCGGCTGAGAAGGTGATCGCCGGGTCGTTCTCTGGTTTCATGGGCCATCGTTGCGAGATCCTTGGTTGGCGCCGATGGTCATTGATCGACCTCACCGATTTGCCACATGGGGGATCCTCCCATGATAACGTTGACGCGCCTTCTTCGAATCTGTTCGCGCAGATCGTTGTTTTGTTGAACGACCTCCTGGGCGGCCTCTGTATAGACAATCATCTTCTCTAAATATCTTCGCAAATCGGAGCGCTTTGATCGATTCAACTTGATGCGGAGGTCTTCCTGCTTTGAGTTGAGAACTGTACGGAGATCCTCGCTTCGGTGATTGACCTCCGAATTGAAGGCGTTGTGGGCTTTTCTTGCTTTGGAGGCGTTGATCTCTGCTCGGAGGTCTACTGCATCTGGAGCTGATACCGTGTCCGATTCCTCGTTGGTGCTGACTTTGCGTTTGAGTTTGTGTCGCAAATCCTCAGAATAGGATGCACCGGCTACCTGACACGCAGGTCGCTTGTTTGGAGGTCGACAGGGGTTGGATGAGGACGAGTTGGCCTCGTCGTCGGTCGGGGTATCAGGACGCACGAGGATAACCTCGACTCGGCACCGAATCTTTGGTTGTTCCTCGTCAGCAGATGAATCCCCATTCTCCCAAGCTTTGGCTGTGACTTGCGCTGGATGCACCTTTGGTTTGGACTGCGGGGCCCTGCTTTACGATTTTTGAGCGTTCTTGTCCTTGTTCTTTCTCCAAATTTTGACGCTCTTTTGCTTCTGCTTTGACTGCTCGAGATCTAGTTTGTCGTTGGCCAAGGATGAGAGGAATTGCTCGTATAACACTTTACATTCCTTCGTGTCGTGTTTCTTTGATTGGTGATAGGAACACCACTTTTCAGTCTTTGCGGGGGCTGACCTTGACGGTTCTGTGGGAGCTTTTGGTTTAGTTCCTTCAGGGGGAGGTAGGTTTTGGTAGTGGTTCCATCCTTTTCCCCGAACTTCGACTAACGAGCTGTCAGACTCGTTTACCAGGTAAACGTAGCTCTTCTTCTGGTTAGTTTTCTCTGCCGAAGCGTGCTCCCGAGGTTCTGTCCATGCGTCAGATGTCTTAGTCGTCGAGGTCCCTCCTTGCTTCGTCGCGTTTTGCTTGCTTATTATTGCCTTGGTATCTTCCTCCATGCGAATGAAGTTATGAGACCGGGAAATGGCATCTGCCAAGGATTTTGTTGGACTCCAGTATAGGTCATCACGAAACTTGGAGCGTACGTAAAGTGTATTCATGAAAGCGTTCACAGCGATTTCGTCGGGGACTTTCACTTTTTCCATGATTTCTTTAAACTTTTCCATGAAGCTACAAAGGCTTTGTCCCGGCGACTGAGAGAGATGCCAGAGGTCGGATACTTGGGCCTCTTCGCGGGGAACATGATGTAATTTTTGAGAAAAGCGGACGACAGGTCGTGGAAGCTGTCGATTGAGTTCTCCGGCAAGCTGGTGAACAAGTTGAGTGCCACGCCTTTTAGGCTTTCGATGAAGAGTTGGCAGAAACCCGCGTCTTGCTCCTCTGGCGTAAAGTTTGGGCGTCGCATCGCAATGTTGAAAGAGGTAATATGGGAGGTCGGATCCGAGAGACCGTCATACGTTGGCAAGCGGAGCTTCTCCACTGGTCGGAGTCGTACGTCGGAGATCTTCTTGGTGAACGGTGTTCGAAGGGTTTCAGCGAGGACACTCTCGATAAGCGGGGCTGAGGTTGTGACACTGTGAATTTTTGCATTAATATCCAGGAGCGCTTGCTTGAGAGCGCCTATCTCCTGGACAGTCTGCAGATCCGGTTCGTCGCAGGCAATAGTTCGTTCTCCTATGGCACGGACATGTGCTTCATTTACTCGAACTTGCGGTCCGGCGGCCTGACCGAGAGGGTTGATTCTTTCATTGGTGCTATACACCAGCTGTCGGCGGACAGTGTCGGTTGAGGCGGCCGTTGCGGCGAAGGGCGCGAGGATAGCTGCTATGGCGTTAAGTTGTTTGGTCATCGCCTTCTGAGCTTCGTCTTGCCGAGCAAAGCGTTCCATGATTGTATCGATGAGGGTTGGAGCGAGTGGTGCGATGGCAGCCAGAGTAGGTGCTACCATGTCGGCTTCCTCGCCGGAAGTCGAGTCGTTACTGGACTCATAACTTTGTTGACGCTACTTTGTCTATGACCCCACGGTGGGCGCCAACTGTTTGAACCGAGTCCGGTCTATTATCAGTAAGAAGGTGTCAGGACTCGTCAGTGGGTTATGACAAGGGCAGGTTATACCATAAATGTGAACTGGAAACTTTATTGATGAATAAGTTCGAGATACAAATGAGGAAAGGAGGGATGTCACTCGACGGAGCTCAGTGAGCTCGGATGTATAACACAGGTCGGATAGAACATACAAAGTAAAACCCTAGTTCTAGCCGTCTTGTGAGTCAGTTAGATTTCGGATCCCCTTCCTGTTGCCTCTTCTTACCCTTTTATATTGTTGTCCCGTTCGCCCTAACGAGCTGGTCTCAGACTTGATAGGCTTTCCGATCGATGGGCCGTGGTTGGCCCAAGAAGTCGGCACTTTTATTTGTCGAGTCGTTAACTCGACTTATCGCAAAGATTAGCCGAATTACGGCTAATCTGGTCCTTAATTGACCGAAATGCGGATTGGTCCTTAACGGACCAGACCTATTATTCAACGGGCCTTATAAAAGAGCTATTCACCTCCTACAGAATCCACACCCATGAAAAGATTCTACGCCGTGTCTTACAAAGCTAGCATCATCCGTCTTCATCGTGGTCAAGCCTTAGACTGAGTCGAAGCCATCAACCACGGGATCTCTGGTCCAAGTCGTCTCCTTGCTGTTCTCAGCTCCACCATGGCCGTGCTCGCAAAGGCTCGCCGTCGTCAAGCTCCGAATCCATCGAAGAGAAAGTTTGTTTGTTTATCATTTAGCCCCAAACTTCGGAAATTGCAGAAACGTCCTCTCTTTAGCCCCTTAACTTTTGATTGTGCAATTCTAGCCCGAGCGGAGTATTCCGAATTCGCAACCTTGGTCCCTCATCTCTTTTTAACATCATATTTAACCCCAGGCTCCCATAAGTACAATTTAATCCTTGATTTTCGCATTAAACTTCCAATTGTGCACTCCAAACTCTATCCAATGCAATTAACTATGCAAATGCAAGATAAGAACCTAAATACAACCTTGAATGATAATAATAAATTAAAATATGAATCTAAAAATCATCAAAATCATCAAAATCAAGAAATATCAATCACAACTAAGATAATATGTTTCTATCGGACTCTATAAAACATCGAAATTGGGTCCATTCCATAATATTTAAGCTCTCTGATGTCTTCGAATTTGGATAACCGTTAACTCTTAATTGGATCATCAAATGTGTATAAACTTTAAATATAAGGGTTTGTTTGTTTCATTATCCAGATGAGTCGTTCGGATGGAGATAAAAGTTTTATTTGTTTAGACACTAAAAGTACAATTCATATAGATGGTTTATCTCGATGACTTTAAATTTTATACTCAATTTTAAAGTCCATCTAGCTAAACAAATTTGGACCACCTGGATGGAGATGGTTCTGTCAAAATGATATAATGTTTATTATACCCTTATACATTACACAAATTATAAACTTAAATCTATTATCATTTTTCACTCACAAAAAATGACAAAACAACATTTCCCACAACAATAAAAAACGCATTTTCTCGCAAAAACCACAAAACGCAATTTTCCACCAAAAACGAAAAAAACGCATTTTCTGCAAAAACCAGAAAAAAACGCATTTCCCGCCAAAATGCAAAAAAACACATTTTCCGGCCAAGATCGGAAAAAATACATTTTCCCGTCAAATCATGTAAAACGCATTTTCCCGCCAAAACCCGCAAAATACGTTTTCCTGTCAAAATTACAAAAAACATATTTTCTTGGCAAAAACCGAAAAACGCATTTTTCCGCCAAAACCGTGAAAACGCATTTCTCGCCAAAACACAAAAACACATTTCCGCTAAAAACACATTTTCCCGTAAAGGTCGCGAAAACACATTTTCCCGTCAAAACTCACAAAACGCATTTTCCTGCCAAAACCCACAAAACTCATTTTCCCGCCAAAAACAAAAAAAATGCATTTTCCTGCCAAAAATGAAAAATGCATTTTCCTGCCAAAATTGCAAAAACACAATTTCCGCCAAAAAGCAAAAAATGCATTTTGTCGCCAAAATATGCAAACACACATTTTTCCCACCAAACCCGGCAAAGCGTATTTTTCTGCCAAAAACAGGATACACATTTTCCTGCCAAAATCATAAAACGTATTTTCCCACCAAAATTACAAAAATGTGTTTTACCGTCAAAACTACAAAAACGCCCCGCCAAAACTGAAAAATATGTTTTCTCGTTAAAACCGCAAAAAGTGTTTTCATGCAAAAACCGTAAAAACGTGTTTTTCGGCTAAAATCGTAAAAATGTGTTTTTATGCCAAAACCGAAAATGCATTTTTCCGCCAAAATCGTAAAAATGTGCTTTCCCGCCAAAACCGTAAAATGTATTTATCCGTCAAAACCGCAAAAACGTGTTTTTCTGTCAGAACCTTAAAAACATGTTTTCTTGACAAAACCACAAAAAATGTATTTTCCCCCTAATTCCGCAAACTTTTTATTTCGCCATAACCGAAAAATACGTTTTCCCATAAAAATCACAAAAACGTTTTTTCGTCAAAACCAAAAATGCGTTTTCTCGCCAAAACCCCAAAACATGTTTCTCGTCAAAACCGTAAAATTTTGTGTTTTCCGCCAAAATCATGAATGATTTTTTTTCCTCTAAATCACAAAATTATATTTTTCGCCAAAACCATATTTTGATATAATTATATTGAAGTAGTTAATAAAAATTAATATAGTAAAATAAAAAATAAAAATTATTAAATCTAAAAAGATATATCAGTAATTTCTATAATAAATTCATCTAGATGGAGATATAGAAACAAACATTAATTCATTTGAATGATTGATCTAGATGATCCATCTGAATGGACAAACAAACAGTCCCAATAATATATGGATGGATCATTTAGATGAATCATGTAAATGGATCATCTAGATGGAGATTACTAAACAAAAAACCCATAAGTCTTAACAAAACATTAGCAATATCAAAATTTAGAATAACAAAATCACCCTGCATAGAATGGGAACTCAAAATATTATCATTGTCCTGTCTATTCCTTAATAATGAACGAGGTGTCTTTGGCCTCTCCAAATGCCTGCACATCCTAACATGAGCCAAGACTACACAATCAAAACATGATACAACAAATTCTGCTTATTACTTCTATCCCTATTCCTCACGATCTCTCCAATGCAACCTTTCGTACCCTCCGAAACCTCACTGATTTGTCGAGACTTTAACATTTCCCTAAATCGTGCATCAAAAACTCGAATCAGAGCCGCAAATGATGATACCCTTCTTTCCATGGTTCCCCAATCGGGCCCAAACTACCACAAACTCTGCTGTAATTGAAAAAAATGCATCGGTTTGCATGGCCGTCAAACCATAGGTTTGGTCGCCTTTTATCGCCACCTTCTGAAGATGCATTGTGCAGACGAAGCTGAAGTAGTTCATGCAGTATGACATGAACTACAGGGTGAAACGCGGAGTCAAGAACTGAGCAAAGAAAAGGAAGGAGCCTTTTATGAAGATGTGAAGATATTTATCAAGGCATGAGCTTTAAGGAAAAGAAGTGGAGAATAAGCAACCGATGAAGAAAAGAAGAAGGTTGTCTTATTCGCTGAAACAGAAAATGGAAAGTTTCCATTGGGTAGTCTTTAGGGTTTTCTCTCTAGGTATAAAGAGAGAGTCGACGGGGTTGTAGTCGACACACACACGGGTTGAGCTTTTAGCTAGATAGAGTTTTGTTAGTCCGAGTAAGGTGAGACAAAAGTTCTAAGGGTTAGAAGCAATTCAACGACTGTGGTAAGTCTTGAATTGATTAGGCTAGTCAACAAGTCAAAGTGTTCTTGAGCTTGGTTGAGAATTGCTTTTCAAAAGAATTTGTATGTTACTTTTAAAAGGATTTATCTAGTCGAAATTCTTGGAAAGATTACTCGTGCATTACTGTGTGTTCTAGTTTCTGTATTGCACTACTCTTGCGCTTTCAATTGGTATCAGAGCAGGTACTTGTGTTTTTTTTTTTAAACAGGTAAGGATCCTGCGGAATTGACAACTTCAAAGAGTTAGTAGCACACTCCAAGGTCATCTTGGAAGTAGGAAACTATGGGTTCTGGAAAGCCAGAATGAAGGCGACAATCAAAGGTATTGATCCACTAGCATGGAAGGCAGTCGAGTCAGGGTGGAAACACCCTGTGGCGAGGGGTGAAGATGGTACAGATGTATCAAAACCAGAAGAACTGTGGACTGATGATGAGAACAAGTTCGCCAAGTTCAATGCAAGAGCACTCACGGCCATCCACTGCAGTGTAGCAAGGAAACAGTTTGAACTGATTCAGGGATGTGAGTCAGCAAAAGAAGCATGGGACATTCTCCAAAGGCACTTTGAAGGAACTACAAAGGTCCTAAGTTCAAGAAGAGACATGCTGGATACTCGCTTTGAAGATCTAAAGATGGACGAAAATGAATCAATCGCGGATATCAGTTCCAAGCTAAGCTCATTGTCTCAAGAAGCCCTCACACTAGGAAAGAAGTACAAAGAGAAGAAGTTGGTGAAAAAGTTCTTGAGGTGTCTTCCTGAAAGGTTCAGAGGTCACAAATCAGCTATGGAAGTTGCTCTCAACACTGATGACATAAGCTTCGATGAGGTAGTGGGTATGATGCAAGCTCATGAGATGGAGCTGGACAGTGGAAAGAAGGTAAAAGGAATTGCACTAGCTTCAGTTGAAAAAGATGAAGTAGGTGACAATCCAGTAAGTCTACTTGTTCGGCGATTTGATAGAGCACTCAGAAAAGTGGAGCAAGGACAGTCTTACAAGAAGTTCGGCTCAAAACCCAAACCTACTGAAGCTGAGAAGAATGCCAAGAAATCAGATGTGAAGTGCTATGAGTGCAAGGGATATGGCCATATGCGTACTGATTGCCCCACAGCGAAAAGACGAGAGTTTCAATGTTTTGGGTGCAAAGGGTTTGGTCATACTCAAGCTGAATGCGAATCAGACAACAAGAAGAAGAAGGAGAAATCGATGATCGGGATCAACGACAGTGACTCCGACAGCGACAGTGAAGAAGAGTTGAACAACTTTGTAGCGTTTTTGGGCATCACTCAATTTGAATCTGACTCAGAAAGTGAAAGTGAATCAGAGAAAGAATTAACTGAGAGCTACCGTACCACAGGTGTGACCAACTTCGTATCTGAAGAACTCTCACATGAGGCTTGGTTACACTGGAAGATCAAACCATACCACAGGTGTGACCAACTTCGTATCTGGAGGATTTGATCACGTCAAGGAATCAGAGACAATAAGTCCTTCAAGCCAAACCAGTGGGTGCTACTTTTGTGGGAAGATTGGTCATTACAAACGGTTCTGTCAGAAATATCTGGAGAAGGTCAAACAAGTATGGAACCAACGGAAGTTCTGGAGAATTGGGAACACAAGTCGAGTATGGATGAAGAAGGCAGACTTATACTCTTCAGCTAATACAATATCTGACTTACGATGTAACATGGCTCGTGTTACAGAGGATGATGATACAGAAGAACCATGGTATTTTGACAGTGGCTGTTCAAGGCACATGACGGGGAATGCTGAGTATCTGGATAACCTGAAAAATGTGAAAGGTGGGAAGGTTGTTTTTGGAGATGGAGGACAAGGATCCATCAAAGGGAAAGGTACTACAAATGATAGTGAACTACCTAAGTTGGTAAACGTGTACTTCGTTAAAGGACTGAAGGCAAACTTGATCAGCGTGAGTCAACTGTGTGATGAGGGACTCTCAGTTCTATTCACAGCAAAAGAATCTCGAGCCTTCAACACACATGGGGTTACGATTCTGCAAGGAGTAAGAGCCGGCAACAACTGCTACATGTGGGAAAAGAAGACTAAATGCACAAACGCTTTCCCTGCCCAATCCTCACACGACAGTGTTGAACTGTGGCATCAACGACTAGGCCACATGAACCTGCGTAGTATGGCAACCCTGGTCCATAAGAACTTAGTACGTGGAGTACCACGACTTCAAATAAAAGATAAGATCGTTTGTGGAGCTTGTCATCAAGGGAAACAAGTGAAGGTGCAACACAAGAGGGTTCCTGATGTACAAACAGTGGCACCATTGGATCTAGTTCACATGGATCTAATGGGACCAATGCAAATTGACAGTCTTGGAGGGAAGAAGTATGTGTTTGTACTAGTTGATGACTTTACAAGATTCACATGGGTCAGATTCATCAGAGAAAAGTCAGAAACGGTGGAGAGCTTCAAGATATGGGCTCTACAGTTGATAAATGAGAAAGGAGGAATCAAGAAAATACGCAGTGATCATGGAGGGGAGTTTCAGAATGAACTCATGACACATTTTTGTGAGAAGAAAGGGATTGCTCATCAATTCTCAGCTCCCAGGACACCACAACAAAACGGTGTAGTTGAGCGAAAGAACAGGACATTGCAAGAGATGGGCAGGGCAATGATACATGGCAATAAGATACCTCAAAGGTTCTGGGCTGAAGCATTGAGTACTGCATGTTACATCATCAACAGGGTGTATGTGAGAAAAGGGACCACGAAAACACCTTATGAAATGTGGACTGGTAAAACACCTAACCTTGGGTACTTTCATATTTTTGGTTGCAGGTGCTATATATTGAATGACAAAGACTACCTAGGGAAGTTTGACTCAAGAAGCGATGAAGGCATCTTTCTTGGCTATTCAGGGACTAGCACAGCATACCGAGTGTTCAACAAGCGATCAGCCACGATTATGGAGTCAGTGAACGTGGTGTTTGATGACTTGTCAGTAATCACCTGGGAAGATCATGGATCAGATGAGGAGACAGAGACACCAGAGACCACAACAAGAGAAGTAGTCCCTGACAACACTGAACCAGAAGGTGCTGCACCAACCAAAGAACCTCAGCAAGTACATCGTAACCATTCTGCTGACGATGTGATTGGAGGGTTAGATGAGGGACGTAAGACTCGCGGCAAGGTGATAAACTTCAGGGAGATGGTTCAGTTCGCCTGTTTTGTATCCTCCATTGAACCTAAGACACACAATGAAGCACTACGTGATGAATACTGGATTGTGTCAATGGAGGAGGAACTAGAGCAGCTCGCAAGGAATGATGTGTGGGAACTTGTGCCTAGACCCGAGGGAGTAAATGTCGTGGGAACTAAATGGAT
Source organism: Moricandia arvensis (assembly GCA_905132765.1). Taxonomy (NCBI): domain Eukaryota; kingdom Viridiplantae; phylum Streptophyta; class Magnoliopsida; order Brassicales; family Brassicaceae; genus Moricandia; species Moricandia arvensis. The sequence goes on along the minus strand of CAJHQP010003852.1, from coordinate 26,351 downwards.
CTTCAAGAACAAGACTGATGAGCATGGAGAAGTGGTTCGTAATAAGGCACGGTTGGTAGCACAAGGGTATTCACAAGTTGAAGGGGTGGACTTTGAAGAAACATTTGCACCAGTAGCTCGTCATGAGTCCATCAGGTTGTTCTTAGGGATGGCGTGCATTCTGAACTTCAAAGTGTATCAAATGGATGTGAAAAGTGCGTTCCTGAATGGGATCTTGCAAGAAGAGGTCTATGTGGAGCAACCAAAAGGGTTCGAAGATCACACTCATCCACGACATGTCTACAAACTGAAGAAAGCGTTGTATGGTCTTAAGCAGGCACCTCGAGCATGGTATGAGCGTCTTACCATCTTTCTGCAAGAAGGAGGTTACATCAGAGGAAGTGTAGACAAGACCCTGTTCTTCATGGAGAAAGACCAGAACATTATCATTGTTCAGATCTACGTGGATGATATTATCTTCGGAAGTACTTCGCAGGAAATGTTGGACAAGTTTGTGAAGGATATGACTGACGAGTTTGAGATGAGCATGTGTGGAGAGCTCAAGTACTTCTTGGGGCTTCAAGTAACTCAGTCTGAGAAAGGTGTATTCATCTCACAAAGTGCTTATGCCAACAATCTCGTTAAGAGATTTGGACTTGAGAACAGCAAAACCGCTCGAACTCCAATGAGTACTTCAGTGAAACTTGCAAGAGATGAGGCTGGTGAGGATGTTGATCCAACCTTGTACAGAGGAATGATTGGAAGTCTACTATATCTTATAGCCAGTAGACCAGATTTATCTTTCAGCGTGGGAGTGTGTGCAAGATACCAAGCAAAACCCAAGGTGTCTCACTTGAATGCAGTCAAGCGAATCATCAAGTATGTCAAGGGTACTGAGAGCCTTGGAATGCAATTTGCCAAAAATTCCAACAAGAATCTGGTAGGATATTGTGATGCGGATTGGGAAGGATGTGCCGATGACCGGAAGAGCACAAGTGGAGGATGTTTCTTTTTGGGTCACAACCTCATATCATGGATGAGCAAGAAGCAGAACTCTGTGTCACTATCTACTGCAGAAGACGAATACATTGCCATGGGAAGCTGTTGCACACAACTGATTTGGATGAAGCAAATGTCAGCTGACTACGGAATGACATCGGGACCCTTTCTGGTACACTGTGACAACAAAAGTGCAATTGATATCTCAAGGAATCCAGTCCAGCATTCAAGGACAAAGCACATTGACATACGGCACCATTTCATCAGAGAATTGGTTGAAGACAATCAGGTAGTGATTAAGCATGTTGTCACTGATTTACAATTGGCTGATATTTTTACTAAACCCCTTGATCTTAATCGATTTGTCACGTTAAGAAATGCCATTGGGGTATGTAACCTTGATTGTTGAGTCCAGTAATGCAGGGTCTGACACAGGTGCTAGTTCAGCAAGTACGTATGATTCAGATTAGGTTTGGCACTTAAGAACACTGTGGAAAAGAGCTGCCCGTTGTACCGTTGATCCTGCTGAGAGGTACAAGTTTTCACGTGTGTGGATGATCAGAGTACCCATAAAAGGCAACAACCTCACCTCAAAAGAAGGGTGATAAAGTTCGAAAAAAAAAAGAAAAAAAAAAGGGGAGCACTCGCACACGTTGAATAAGGAAGTGAAAAACCCACCAGGATTGATGAAGGTACAACGGTGTGAAAGCTAGCCACAAAAGACTATTGAGTCCACCAGATCGTACAATCTACTAGTCTCATGTGTGCAGAATGAACTAGACACTGAATCAGATCAGGCACAACATGGTCTAAAAGGTAACAAAAAATTTTCCATGTCTTCGAAAAATCCATTCTGACTCAGGCCAATTGTAATCTGTGACATATGTTTAATTGCTCTACTGATGGTCTAATGATGCATTAGGATTCGAGTATGTGGGTGCCTAAGTCTAATGGGTTTGGATGAGAGAAATTAACATGTGCAGGGTGAATAAAGAGAAGTGTACTAGTTCAGGGACCAGATGTGCAAATTTCGGACAAGTTGGTTGAGTTTCCCTCTTAGTGGAGATAGTGGGCAAAACCCTAAACGGCTCTCTATTTACTTCAAGAGCATCCACCTCTCCACTTCTCAATCGAAACTGATCTTGCCTCATTTCGAAGATGAAGAGCTCCAAGAAGACTGTCGCGGCATCCTCCTCCGCAAATCCACCTGTGCATGTCACATCTGAGCAAACTCGGCTGCATCTCGCTGACGGAGAACCTGAATCATCCCCTCCCCTCAACGAGCAGCCCACTGCGACATCTCTTCCTGAGGTTACCGAGGAGCTTGAGTCCTTCAACACCGCACACGAGAAAACTCAGTCGGAGGACAGTGACGAACATCAGGGCACATCGCAACGAGTGGATGCGATTCTCGAGACATCTACAGTACCTAAGCCAGTGACTGATCCAGAAGACGCTCCAGCAAAACTCTCCACTTCTCCGACTACCTCTAACCCCGGAGAAAAGAACACCGCCTCTGGATCAGTGGAGGAACAAGGGGAACAAGGAGAAAACGAGGAGAAGTCCAACGAATCTCGTGAGGAAGTGGATCCGGTCTTGGCAGTCGCCAAGAAGGCCAAGGAAGCAGTGGAGTTGAGTTCCACCTCTGAAGATACTCCACCGGCTAAGACAAGAAAGAAACGGGTCTTGGAAAGGTTGGGTCTTCCAGTCTCCAAAAGGGTAAAACCGGAGAAGCAAGTACTCCGTCGCAATCTCAGCTCCCTGAAGATGCAGCCCAATCTCCTTCTCGGGCAAGAGAGACCTCTGTTTCGGCTCGACTGAAGTCACGAAAGAAGGGAGATCAGAGCCCTTCCTCAACTCCACCGGCGGACAAAAAGAGGTATGATCAGTTTGTAGGCCGGGGTTTTTTGGCTGAACGTAGTGTAGATGTTGAGGAACCGGATCAGTGGGGCTATGTTGAGATTATCAAGAAAGGGGGTATGGTCTCAACTGTGACAGCTCTTGTGAGCTATGTGGAGCAAGTGGTCGCTGAGTTTTATGCAGGCCTCCCGGCGGTAAAGTTGGAAGATGATGTTACTGAGGTTGAAGTGAAGGTTAGGGGAAAAGTGTATCAGTTTTCTCCCTCAGTTATCAACGAGTACTTCGGCCTTTCTGAAGTATCTGAAGAAGAGGCATTGGAGGAAGAGGCTGCGGATGCTGTAACAGTCACTGAACTTGCTGAGTTCTTGACTGAGAAGACGAAGAGGACTTGGTCTACCCTGAATACCACTGATCTCTCTCCACGCTATGGTGCTCTCATGATCATTGCTGCTCATAACTGGATTCCATCCACACACAAGACACATGTCTCCGTTGACAGAGCCAAGCTAATCTACAAGATGGCGCACGGTGTGAAGGTTGACTTGGGAAATTTGATCTTCAAGCAGATCATGAACCTGGGGGTGATCCAGCGCAATGACTCACGATGGCTGATTTTTCCTCGCCTCATCATGGGACTCCTCCAGAAGCAGCACTCTCTCCAGCCAAAGAGTGGCGAGAAGGCCATACGCCCTGTGGCGTATAAGAAGGACAAGAGAGTTGGAGAAAACTATGAGCTACTCAAGGCTAAGACAAAGGGTAAGGGAAAGGCGGCACCATCTCCTACTCCTCTTCTGCGTTCAGCTCGTCCTCCGCCTGCTCCAGCACCTCCAGTCTCAAGTGGCAGGGCTGGCCCTCGCAGAGTCTCTGTAGTTGAACTGGGCACGATCACTGTGCCTCAAGGGTTAATGACACAGACAGAGCTTCAAGAGGCCCTTCAGGACACAGCCAAGGCGTTGCAAGCTCTAACCGAGGTCGTGGTTGACCTTTCTCGTGCTGTATCTGGTTAGCTTGTCTCTCTCTTTACCTTCTTTGTTCTTATTTTTGTGTTTGGTTTTTAACCTGTGTGCTCACAAGCAGGGGGAGAAGATTGAGATGAAGGCAATGATTTTGGGGGAGCAATGTTGTCGTTTTACTTTTGTCTTCTGTTTGCATCGTACTTACCAGTTGCACCATTTGCTGCAGCTGGATTTGATTTCTACTTAAGACAATTCTTAGATTATGGGGGAGTACTTATGTGTGTTATTTTCTCTTGGAGATGTATTAAGTACTTGAACCCTTTAGTTTATGAAATCTAAGTACGGTTTGCCTTCATAAATTGTTCCTCCAAGTTGTGGTTGTCTGTGTGTGGTTGTTTGACTTCATCTCAGGTACTTGTGAGACGCACAGATTAAAAAGGGGGAGATTGAAGATGCATTGTGCAGACGAAGCTGAAGTAGTTCATGCAGTATGACATGAACTACAGGGTGAAACGCGGAGTCAAGAACTGAGCAAAGAAAAGGAAGGAGCCTTTTATGAAGATGTGAAGATATTTATCAAGGCATGAGCTTTAAGGAAAAGAAGTGGAGAATAAGCAACCGATGAAGAAAAGAAGAAGGTTGTCTTATTCGCTGAAACAGAAAATGGAAAGTTTCCATTGGGTAGTCTTTAGGGTTTTCTCTCTAGGTATAAAGAGAGAGTCGACGGGGTTGTAGTCGACACACACACGGGTTGAGCTTTTAGCTAGATAGAGTTTTGTTAGTCCGAGTAAGGTGAGATAAAAGTTCTAAGGGTTAGAAGCAATTCAACGACTGTGGTAAGTCTTGAATTGATTAGGCTAGTCAACAAGTCAAAGTGTTCTTGAGCTTGGTTGAGAATTGCTTTTCAAAAGAACTTGTATGTTACTTTTAAAAGGATTTATCTAGTCGAAATTCTTGGAAAGATTACTCGTGCATTACTGTGTGTTCTAGTTTCTGTATTGCACTACTCTTGCGCTTTCAATTGGTATCAGAGCAGGTACTTGTGTTTTTTTTTTAAACAGGTAAGGATCCTGCGGAATTGACAACTTCAAAGAGTTAGTAGCACACTCCAAGGTCATCTTGGAAGTAGGAAACTATGGGTTCTGGAAAGCCAGAATGAAGGCGACAATCAAAGGTATTGATCCACTAGCATGGAAGGCAGTCGAGTCAGGGTGGAAACACCCTGTGGCGAGGGGTGAAGATGGTACAGATGTATCAAAACCAGAAGAACTGTGGACTGATGATGAGAACAAGTTCGCCAAGTTCAATGCAAGAGCACTCACGGCCATCCACTGCAGTGTAGCAAGGAAACAGTTTGAACTGATTCAGGGATGTGAGTCAGCAAAAGAAGCATGGGACATTCTCCAAAGGCACTTTGAAGGAACTACAAAGGTCCTAAGTTCAAGAAGAGACATGCTGGATACTCGCTTTGAAGATCTAAAGATGGACGAAAATGAATCAATCGCGGATTTCAGTTCCAAGCTAAGCTCATTGTCTCAAGAAGCCCTCACACTAGGAAAGAAGTACAAAGAGAAGAAGTTGGTGAAAAAGTTCTTGAGGTGTCTTCCTGAAAGGTTCAGATTCTGGAAAGACAAAGCCTTTGAGATTTAGTCAAGAAGGTGGGTTAACTTATACCTAGAAGATACCTTGTGTAATACGTAGTGTGTGGTAAAGTTAATCTCAAAAGCTGACTTTTATAACTTCGTAAAGTTATTAAGAAAAATAAATAAAAACAGAAAAAAACAAAGCACAAGCTTTGTTTGAACATGACAGATCATCATAACTCGCCACTGCAAAATCAGAAATTGAATTCAAGTGTAGTGACCATAGCTTGTCTTCCACTGGATCATCCCAAACAGAAACTAACAACATTATCATATTAGGTTTCAATATGAAAACCAGAGGAAGCTCATTATCTCGTAGCGCAGAAGAATCTCTCATCTCTTGATACAATCTCATGCTTCCACATGAAGCTTATTATCCAAGAACGCTCGAACAAGGTCTCCAAATATGTGTCTCTGAAACTTGGTAAGAACAGAGACGAGATCGGACTTAAGAAGGCGAGAGACGTGAGAAGAAAGAATTGACCGACATACCAGTTTGATGAGTGGGTTCGGTGAAGAAGGAAGGAGAGATGAGGATTGAAGAGCTTGCATGGCGGATCGAAAGAGAGGCTAAGTACGATGTTGTGGAAATGGTGTGAGTTTAAGAAAGAGCTTTTGAGTTTGTCAGATTTATAAAAATGCAAATACTAAAATTTTGTTTTTAATTAGTTTAACTTTAGAAAAAATTAATAGTATAATTAGAGGGTTAGAATAAGGTTAACAATAATATTCATTCTAAGTGGATAAAAACCTTTAAAATGATTCTAAGGAGACAATAGTTAAGTTTTTTTTTGTTCTTTTTGGCAAAATTCCCTATTAAAATCTATTTTATTATTAAATTGTAATGGCAAACTTGTGATAATAGTTAAAAGGTTGAGGTTTTAATAAATTTGGTAGTTTCGAAATTCAATCTAGTAATTACAAAGTTATATGAGTTATTTGGGTAATTACTAGAATGATTAGAGCTATTCTAATTAATTTCTCTAAGTTTAATAGCTATCAAAAGCTAATAATATCAAACAAGTGAAACACAACTAAAGATGAATACTATGTTTATGAATTATGAATCAAAATAGTAATTTACAAACAAATATTTTATGATGATAATTTATTACAAAAAAATTTATAATATTCTTCTAGAGTTTATTTGACTATTTATAATACTGATGGTCAAAAAGAAGTCTTTTAATGAAGTATTCTAATGATGTTTACTAATAAGATCACCAAAGAAGAAAAAGTAATGTTAATAATTTTCAGATTTGAAATATGTACATGCTTCGAATCTGAAAATACATCAATATATAATTTTAAACTAAATAATAGTAAAGAAAAACATATCGAATTTATAATTTTATTTGAGTAAATTTTACATTCCGGAGGAAAAAATACAAATCATGAAAGAGAATACATGGAAAATAAGATAGAATTATTATAACACATAAGGAAAAAAATTAAAATCATATTTTAGTAGATAAAGTCTACTATATCCGATAATTTTAAGGTTTTATTAATATGTACATTTAGAAAACGTAAAAATAGCTTCAAATCTTAAAAAAAAAACCTTTAAAACTAAAAGCTAAAATAGTAGTAACCAAAAAATAAAATTTGAATCTAAAACTTTAGTTGAGTATATCTATAGATATACAAACAGGCCATAGGAGACAAAGGTAATCTCAAATGAAGCTCCTAAAGAAGGTGACAGGAAGGTGACTATTGCGGTGGTTTATGAAGGAGGGTCCTCAAAGATGGGAGTGGATAATGGTGATGCAGAAGATGGTTTAGATCTGGCCAACGAGGCTTTACAGGAACATGATACCATGATGAATGAGGAAGCAATGGATACTGATGAGAAATAGGGCAACATATAATGAGGTTGGGGATCCTAAAGAGACTAAGGAGAATAAAGATGAATTCGAGGATCTCTCTGATGGAGAGATGGGGGAGAAAGTGGTGTAGTTGGACACTAGCATGGATGTTGGTGTTGGAGGAAAGCATGAAACAAACGGTGACGGAAAGGCTTATGAAGTAGGCAAGGAGGAGAAAACCAAGGTAGAAAGGAAGAAGTTGTTCACAAGGGTCCCAATTGGAGGAGGTAAATCCAAAAATAGACTGTTGCAAGCTTTAATATCTCCATGAATCGCACAGTGGCTAAGAACATCACACACAATGGAGAAGGCAAGAAACATGATGAGGAGAAGGGCCTGTCAATCCCTAAACCAAGCAACACCAAGATTTGAAGATTTGTGGATAAAAATATGATGAAGTGAAAGAGAGCTGGCAGGTTTTAGTTTTTGGGTTTTATTGTTTTACTTATTAATAAGCTCTATGAGCAGTAATCTATGGGTCAGAGACTCAGAATGCTTTGGTGTCTTTGGTCGGTTATTTCAAGTTTTTTTGTGTAAGTTTTGAGATCATCTTTTTATCTTTTTACGGAATAAAATTGGGATTTCTGGTTTGAGGTGGTATTGATCGTGCTATGTTTTGGAGTTGCATTTTTGTTGGCAATGGAAGGACCTCTTTGTGCTCAGATTGGTTATAGGTAAGCGCTGGATTATAAACTATAGGTATAATGTAGGAGGCATGGATGGACAATCCTCATATACGGCTTCACTGCGCCGGTCTAAGAAGCAGATTTTGATTCATCAAGGGGACTTAACACATCAGAAGAGATGGTGTTATGATGGTTTAATGGCTACGAAGGCAATCATGAAACAGTCCATGCTCACTGAAAAGTTCAAAATCAATTGGAGCCGAGGTTGGGTTTCTTCTGGCACAAGACTTGAAAACTTTCTACAAATATGATATTACAGAGTGGAAGTCTCTTCAAACCGATTCTATTTTATATGCTTTCATGGATTTATGGTTATTCTTGGGACACATAATTATAAAGGGTGAGGTTTACTAGTTCAATAAGGTATATGAACACTTTTATTTGCTCTCGTTTTTATTTTGTCCCTCTAGTTTCATTGCTTTAGTATTCGAGTTCTAGAACGGTTTACCAGATACCCTTACCATCTATATAACAATACAATAACCTAACACTCTAAATCTAGCTATTTATTCTCATAAGTTCATAAACCAACTCTCAATTGATTCTTACTATTAAATGTTTTACAATTGCTTGTCTATCTTAATTTTTATATTATAAGTTTATTGTGTGTTCACGTTCCATGTGGCTTCGATCCCTAAGTACTACAACTGATCCTCTTATTTGAGAAAGTAAAGTTGCTCAAAGGGTAATTTGAATGATATCAGATTAATAAACGAAAATTTAAATGAATGGGATGCTGCAATGCTTGAGAATTTTGTAGTACCAAAAGATATACCATTGATTAAAAGCTTCGCCATAAGCCTATCTTTACACTGAGGTACTTATTGTTGGAGCTTTACCAAGAGTGATCTGTATACTATTAAGTCAGGATACTGGGTGGTCAAGAATCTACTTAAAGATGAAGAAGATGTGGTTTATACATAACCAAGTATCATGAAATTTCAAGCCTTTGCCTGAAGTTAAATGCTCCTTAAAAAATTAGTCATTTCATATGGCAATTAATTATGGACATGTAGCTGCCACAAGACTGGCGATGTGATAATATTTTTCCTAGATGTGGAAAACCTGATGAGACAATATCTCATGTTATCTTCGAATGTCCACCACCTCTTCAAGCGTGGGCTTTAGCAGCCACGCTTCTCATCTGAATGTATTCCCCTTGTCTAGTGTTTACACTAACATAGATTATCTTTTCTGATGGAAGAATAGTATTGAGGATCCGTAGTTGGAAAGAGATCCTTATCCATGGATAATTTAGTATCTCTGGAAAGCAAGAAACGATAAACTGTTCAGAGGGATTGACATGGAATCGCTTGAGCTGATACGATATGTAGAAGGAGAACGCCAAGCATGGTTCACCGCAATGAACCGACTACTAATGTGATCCAAACACCAGCAGTAACATCTCAATTCTTACGTTTGGAGAGTATTTGTGGTTATTGGACCTCTACATCAGTCTACAATGGTTGTGGAAGGGTATAGATGAATAGCGACGAACGATCATAGCTTGTGGGTATGCAAAACGTAGATCGTAGAGAATCTGCTTTACATACGGAGTTGAAGGCACTACGATAGGATATGGAAAGAATTTTGCTTCTCTCAGCTTGTAAGCATTTTGGGACGGACTGCAAAGATTTGATTGGGATGATAAGGGAACCATTGACTTGGCCGAAGTTCTCAACGAAGCTGAAGGAGAGATACTAGGACTGAAAAAAAGATTTCAAGATTTCAATATATGCTATATTCCTCGAGAGCAAAATGGAACTGCATACCACTTAAATAGAAACGTTCGAGCATTTCATAAAAATCTATGTTTTGTTGTTGTTCTATTCTAATCTGGTTACCCGGACCACCTCAAGCTTGAGTAGTAGAATGACTTTTCGATGACAAAAAAAATCTTGCGGCAAGAAAGCTCTCTGCATCTAATTCTGTTTATGTAATATTTCTAGTTTCAGACTTGGTTCTGTATTGGTTTCTATGGTTCCGTGAGCTTTTGCTGATTTTAGCTTCGTATCATTGTTTGTTCCTTTAGATTTATAGTTTGTGATTCCCAGGTATCGAGCTTTGTCTCTCCAACCTTAGAGCTCTAGTCTCTGGAGATCTAAGTATTTGCCAGCATTTACAATGACCAAACAAGAGTTCAGTCTCAGACATGGACATTACCTGTTGTTGTTGGTAGTAGTTGCAGAAGAAGCTGGAGGAGCTGAGGTTTTTGTAGCGATCCGACCTTTTGGAGCTGAAGATAACTGTTTAGAACAAATGAAACAGAGACGCATGTTAGTTTTTGACTAAACCCTGACAGAAACGAACAGAAGATCCCCTTGGCAGAGAAACCTAACCTGAGATGCAACTCCAACACCAATCTCATCAAGAACCTGGTTGGTGAGGTTTTCTGTCTCTTCTTCAGCTTCATCTTTGTCAAGTGTTTCATCAATTGCCTCTGACATCATCTCTATCTGCAAATATTAACATATAAACCAATCAAATATCACACGAAGCCAAAGCCTCTAAATAACATTTAATCAGCCTCAGAACACATTGGTCCAAAGAATCTAAATCAGATAAACTAAGCTCTTATGATAAAAATAAAAATGTATAGCTAACCGTCATGTCAAGCTGAGCCGACTGTTTCTGGAAATCCTTAATCACTTTGGCTTGTTTGGTTGGCTCCATTTGCTGAAAATATAAAGTAGGATGAAGTTGTGCGTAGCAAAGCACAATATTTATCAATAAAAATATGAGTATTGAGCATGAAAAAATAGCATTACCTTGTTCATTGCAACCATAGCTTTGGTTGCACCTTTCATACCAGACGAAATCGAAGTGCTGGCATACAGAGCCTAACCAAAGAGGAAACCAGTGGTTAATAGTAACCTAACTTTGGATTCTTAAATTTGAACAATTAGTTTTAGCTGATATTGAGTTAGAGGAAAGAAATGAACCTGTGTGTGAGTGGTTACGCCTTTAATTTGAGCACGCTTCCCTGTAAGTTTGTAAGCTGTTGCCTCAATCGAACTAGTTGACGTGCTAAAATCTTTGTAGCCGCCTAACAATAATGTTAAAACGAAAATATAAACAGTATAAGTGAAGGCCATTACCAGAGAAATATAATGTTTTAGTGGAAGAGATATGGAAGTTGTTTTTTTGCCTCGTTTCCAGTTTTAGCTGCTTTCTTGATTTCAGCAACTAGTCTCTTTTCCTGATTGTTTGTGGACATAATAATGCCAGTAAACACGTAAGAGAACTTATGTAACAAACAGTGTCCACAGTATATGTTAGAAGAGATGTAATCTCTCTCTCGATACCTGCGATTCCACTGGAATAAGTTAACATTGGGTTCAAAGAAAGAATAAAATCTTATTGGTTTATTTACAACATATAACAGAGAGAGAGAGGTGTAAAGAAAGAGCTTGTAAAATTTAGCAACACAACCAAGAGCTTAAGCTAGGATCTAAAAACCACCAATACAATCTGCTTCTTTTATGAGAAGCAGTGAATTTATTTTTGATCATATTTTCTAGATTTTTTTTGGCAACACGGAACAAATCTAGCTAAAAACACAGGTGAAACCTACACAATTTGTGAGATATCAAACAAAGTTCCACATTGGATAATTAGACAAAGAATGTCTAATATATAAATAGATGTCCAACTCTAATTGTACAAAGCCTTTTGGGAAGAAAATCAAAAGTAAAAACCATCCGGGCCAGCCTATTAAGCCCAAGATAGACAATATTGTACTAATCAAATAATATAGAGTTGGATATGAGCCTATGATGATCCCAACACAATTCAGTTATACAATGTTATAGTTTATCACAAGTCTCAGATTTCAATTGCAATTTGTTTGATATTATTGACAATTAAATACACAAATGTAGCTTAAAAACAGAAACTTGGAATCTCTAAAAGAAAGATGGGAACATGTATAGATACCTCGTGTAGCCACAGCCATTTCTCTCTTGCTGGTTCGAAGGGCATCTACAATAATTAGATAAAGAAAACACATCTGATTGAAGGAATCATATACCCATTAATGGAAATCAAGAACCCAGCACCATTCAGACACTCTGAGATTCATTTTTACCTTTGGGAGTAGTTTTCTTCTTGAGAATGTTCATCGCAATTACGAGTGAGTGTTGAAAAAGACTATGTTTCCTCGTGTTTATGAAAACACCTTAATCAGCTATGAGTGAAATGGGGAAATGAAAAAAGTTTTATGTTTGTTCGTCTTTCTTTATATTTGTGAGTGTATGGAAGAGGTGGTTTTTTTTTTCTTTTTTTGTTTGTAAAAGGAAAATAACCGTTACAAAGTCCACTTCAGATCTTCTAGATATTCATTTTATCCACATCTTTTCTATTGTTTGTTTTGTACAATTTTCTCAAATACTAAAAAAATTATCACAAAAAATAATTAAAAGATTAAAAAGTCAAAAGACTCTTCTACCTTTTGTTTTATACTATATAAATATAAATAAATAATAAAAATTATAGTTTTTGAATTACATGTTTTCAAATTTGAACTTCTTATAGTTTTTTTTTTGAAATTTCCTTTTTCATATTTTAATTTTGAAATTTGTAGATGTTTTTAAAGACTATTTTAAAAAAATTATTTTGAATTTTTAATATTTATTTATTTTTAAAAACATAAACTCCACCCTTTCACTTAAAACTCTAACTCTAAATTAATTAACCTTAAAGATATAAATGTATATTTACCTATCAGTAAAACTTCTTTTGGTTATTTTTTTCATTAATAGCTCTTTTGGTGAAAAGAAACTAAAATAATTACTATAGAGAATTCTTTTTTTTAACAACAGTTCATTAATCAAATTGTAAGATCAGATTCAAGGCTAGTTTATGTGTTCATGTTCATGTGCAAGCAAATATGAGTATAAAGAAAAGAACACAGAGAATTTGTTAACGGGGTTCGTTTCCTACATCCCCGGGACCACGTCCAGAACTCATCCACTAGAAAAGGCTGCAACAAACCGTTACTATATGGTATCCAGCACACACCCGTGCCTACCACTCTAATCTAGAATTACAATGATAAGAATAAAAACCACCAGTAGATCTCTCAACTGTCCGGTGGGACGACGTCACACACATCCATGTGCATATCTTCAATAAACCCTAGACGCGTGCCCCTTCATGTCACCGCCTCTTCCTTTTTATACTTCAAGAGCATGTTGCCCTAGGTTGTCACGTGGTTTATTTCCTAAAACTAAGGAGACTCCACCAATAGAGATATCTTCCATATATTCTATCTTTCCTTTTCTTATTTTCGGAAGTGTGCGTCACACCTCATCTTCCTTGTGTAACACCAGAACACGAACAATGCAGAAACTCATCAAGCTCCAATTTCTTGAGCTTACATTCTCCCCCTTTTTATCTGAGTGTGTCAACTCATGCTTATTCACAGCTCCCCCGGCATCATTGCATCGCATTCTCCCCCTGCTTGAGTGCACACTCATATAAAAACACCAATGCCTAGACGACTTGACTTGAAATCTGTTTGTGCCTCTAGACTATCTTCGTCTTTCTGAACTCTAGCTTCTTCTTCCATAATTTCAGAACTCTGCAACTCAACCTAATACTCACTGAATCACGGTGTGACACCTCTGAATTGATGTGTGACACACACGCACGAGATTCCCCTTTAATGATGTCTTTTTCAGATTCCACAACTCCATGAAGAACTATTGCGCATACTCACAAGCTTGCTCAGCCGAGATCAAGCAGAACCACTATTTGACTGGAAATCCAAAACTTTTTTATGGTGATAACCTCGATGAATCTGATTTTCTCCAAGCCAAAAATCCATGATCTCTTTTTCAGGATCTCACCTTGGTTCGAAGAACTCTCCTTCGTGTAGGTGTCCGGCTCTGATACCAATTGTAAGATCAGATTCAAGGCTAGTTTATGTGTTCATGTTCATGTGCAAGCAAATATGAGTATAAAGAAAAGAACACAGAGAATTTGTTAACGGGGTTCGTTTCCTACATCCCCGGGACCACGTCCAGAACTCATCCACTAGAAAAGGCTGCAACAAACCGTTGCTATATGGTATCCAGCACACACCCGTGCCTAACACTCTAATCTAGAATTACAATGATAAGAATAAAAACCACCGTGTCCGGTGGGACGACGTCACACACATCCATGTGCATATCTTCAATAAACCCTAGACGCGTGCCCCTTCATGTCACCGCCTCTTCCTTTTTATACTTCAAGAGCATGTTGCCCTAGGTTGTCACGTGGTTTATTTCCTAAAACTAAGGAGACTCCACCAATAGAGATATCTTCCATATATTCTATCTTTCCTTTTCTTATTTTCGGAAGTGTGCGTCACACCTCATCTTCCTTGTGTAACACCAGAACACGAACAATGCAGAAACTCATCAAGCTCCAATTTCTTGAGCTTACACAAATAAGCTGAAAGTTTATAGTTCTCAGGCTGTATCTAGAGCTCTTTTGTCGAGAGTATCAGAAGCCATATTTCCAAAAGAGGAATAAAATGAAAACAAGATACAAAGAGATAACAAGATATATTGTGTATGTCATGTAGGATTCCAAAAAGTTTCTTGATGGAGTCTCTCCCACTGATACCTCGAATGATAATTTGAGCGTCATATTTGATGAGTAGTTTGATGTACCCAAAAGCCTGAGCTTGTAGTAGAGCTTCCCTTATCGCCAGGCCCTCTGCCACTAAGGGGAGGGAACAAAATACTTTGTTGCAGCTCCTTGAGCCAAAAACTTGTCGGTACTTTGGGATCAAATCCACAGAGAGCATGTGCACATAATAGATTCCTAATTCTATAATTAGGAAGGTTGTTTGCAGAGATTACTATAGATACTAAAGTGGATCACTCTGCTATTTTATCATGCTTACTTTGAGGGTTTCAAGGAACCCAAGCTGATTTCCAACACTAATGTTGACTTATTCAAGCTTGTTTTGGGGCTTGATATACATTGGATAGGAATCCTTTTGCACATCTGTAAGGTACAAGTCATTGCACTTCTGGTTCCCTTCTCTCTCTCTCTTCAGCATCTATGTAATGAAAAAAAAGTTTAAAAGATTGAGATGACTTCCCGAGAGGCAGAGGGGCAGACAAATTACCTATGACCCCACTATTTTAATCCGGAGGAACGATCACACATTGTTGGATGTGAGGGGTAGATACATTATCGATGACCCCACTATTCACCTACAACTTTGCCCAAAAAGCATAAAAGAAAAAGAGAAAAGAAAAGAAAAATCAATAAGAAGATGAGATAATGTTTGTGCTAAGCAACATCAATCATTGGATTTGAGATCTAAAAAGAAAAGAAAGAGATTCAGAGAAGAGAGAAAAGAGGGAAGAAAGGGATCATAATAGACTTGTTTCCTACCTATGCAGGTTTGTAGGAGTTGAATTCATTGTCCCTTGATCGATACTCCCAAGGTAAAGCATTCACATTTATTTTATGCAAGAAATGAGATCAGTAGAGGGGAATTTAGATTTCTTTATGTTGAGTTGTGCTAGAATGGATTTGGTTGCTATACTAGGATAGGGTATATAAAGTTTCTCTGTAACTAGCTTGCTAGGATGTGGTTGCAATAAAGTAAGGTGATTATTATACTTAGATATTGTGTGAGTCCCCGCCGTTTTTAAAAACCTCTTTCACAGCTTACTTTGCTTGAGGACAAGCAAAAGGATAAGTTTGGGGAGTTGATATAGCCTATTTATTACCAGTTTTAGACCATGTTATTGGCTCTATTTAGGGTCTATTATTTGTGTCTAGGCTGTATCTTAAGGTATTTACATGTCTAGGTACGTTTTGGAGATAATTGAAGATACTTGGAGTTTTTAGAGCATTTAGAAGACAAGATCCCGAAGCTGATCATTTGAGGAGTCGAAGTGCTCGAGAGAGAGAGATCGACGCACACATCATTGTATCGATCGATAATTAGAGACAAGGATCGATCGATTAGGCATCCTGCCATCGATCGATATTTACAAGTCAGAGACCCACGAGTTGAAAGCCCAAGTTTGAAGATGAAGACATAAAATATCCAAAAACGAGATTTGACCTAAGTGTGTGTGTATGTGTGCAGTTGTGCAACACCAAGTTTTTGTAATAGAGAGAGAACACAACAGCTGTGCTGAAAAGCATGAGCTTGCATGCATGAGTTTTAGCTTGTTTTAGGTCTAGAGAGAAGATCTATTCTCCTTCAGAGATAGATTGGAACTCTATGTTTTCTTATATATTTATGCATCTATTTATCTATTGAATTTGTGTTCTTATCATTATCATGTTTGAGTAGTTTCATATTGATTTATGGTTGAATGATAGCAAACATGTATTAGCCCCAAAGTAGGATTGCTAGTATGATTTTATCCATTGATTAAAGTGTTCTTGATGGTCGACCTACCAGAAATCACTTTGTTAAGTTAAGTTGCTAGCAACATGCGACAGCCGAGTTAGTTAGCTTGATAGGCATATCAAACCTCGACCTACACTTCCTTCTGGTTTCACCCATCGATCGATGCACGAGAGTGTCCGTCGATCGATGTGTCTTGCCTTGTGCTCGCACACGAGAACTGGAGTATTACAAGGGCTAGAATAGTTAATGTTTGAGTCTTAGCATATTTCATATCTTAGTTTCCTATTCATTATAATTCATTTAGCTTGAAACTCTAAATCATCAATATTCATATTTACATTTAACTAGATCATTAATATTCATATTTACATTTAAGTAGTCTATTTCATATTCCATATTAGGTTATTTACATATTGCATATTAGTCATAATAACATATTAGTTATATTTCCATTTGCATAACTATCTCTTGCTAAGGATAATATCCTTATTTGTGTTGCCCTAATTACTTATAAATAGTTACCTAGCTTAGTTATAGAATTAAGAATCTATTGTGTGCCCCTGCTCTCTGTGGATTCGATCCCAAAGTACTACACTGAATCTCTCCTGACAAGAGTAATTTATAGATAGTGTGGACTTGTTAATTTGATTAGTGGATTTTGTTAGGATATTTGATACCCTACTTGATTATAAAACACACCACTTCAGTTTCTCAGAACCTCAACTCATAAACACGTTCTTTGAAGATTAAACTTAGGTTACCAAACCATTCTAGATACAGCCAGCTAAGGAAACTTTGGAACCCGAAGTCCCGCAAGTGCTAAAAAGTTAATAGATAACATAGCGTTAGGTAGAACCTTTGAAAGAAAAGACACTGAAGAGCAAGAACCGCTAACATTCACGGAGGACAACCTCTCGACCCAAAAACTTTGGCGTCGGTGGTTGCCATTCATGATGGGCAAGATTCATCGCAACCCTGTAAAAGAAGTAATACCGCTGAGTTCACTAATGTGACATAAAAGGATAATCAAAGATTTAGAGAAAACACTGATAATTTTACTTGCAATTACGGCACTACTTTAAACAAACTTGCACGAATCCCAAGAGCAAAAATGTACATAGTTTTTACAGGACACCGAAGAATTGCCGCGGACCTCAATGACAAACTAGATTTAATATACTCAGAGATGACGGAGAAATTCGAAACTCTGAATGAACACGTTAAGAGGCTCGACAACCAAGTAGCGAATAACGCCTTATCCATTAGGAGAGAGGATGGATTCCTGCCTGGTCAAATGGACGCTAATCCCAAAGTCAATGCAATGTTGTAGCTTTGCGAAGCGGCCGACAGCTGACTCGTGGCGTCCGAAAAGGCATCACTATGGATGAATTTGCAAAAATCACGTCACATGAAGAAAAGTCACATCCCATCACAGTCGAAATAAATGAACAAGATTCTGACATTCCTCTTGAGACTGAAGAGCTAAACAAGCCCGACAATCTCGAGGAATTAATTAACAAACCAGAGGATCAAGACGTTGAAATTGGACATCGATCGACGCTCGACAGAGAAAGACGATTGACACCCTGAACCTACAATCAATCGACGCTCTAAGCCAAAAAGGGAACGATACCCTGATTCTGAACCTACTGTTCCAATCGTGAAAAGAGCCCCATTCGAAACCAAGAACCCTAAGGAGAAGAAGAAAGAATTAGAAAGAGCAATATGCAAAAAGACGCTCGATAAAGTACAAATTGGGCTATCAATGAGCGAGGCCCTGCTCATATCACAAGCTCTGAAACAATATATGAAAGAAGCAACATCCGGTGGATTTGATGGTTCTGAACACTACGTGATGATGGTTTCCGAAGAAGTGAGTGAACATATCCAAGGGAAGACCCCAGTTAAACTTCCTGACCCTGGTAGTTTTGTTCTAGACTGCACAATCCTTAATAAGAGATTTTCAAAATCCCTCTGCGATTTAGGCTCTAGCGTAAATCTAATGCCTTATTCAGTTGAACTCGCCCTAGGGTTAACAAAATTCCGATCCACCAGAATTACTCTCGTCTTAGCTGACAAATCCACTCGGATTCCTGAGGGTATACTCGAAGATGTGCTAGTACGAATTCACGGCTGTGATATACCGACAGATTTTGTAGTGCTCAGGTATGAACGAGAACCCAAAAACCCCATAATCTTGGGAAGGCCTTTCCTGGCTACTGACGGAGCAATCATTGACGTTCGAGCAGGTCATATACATCTCAACGTCGGCGAAATGCAATTGGATATAGACATGGGAAATATGGTGAAACAACCTCTAATATATGGTCAAACTTCCTATGTCAATCACCTTATCGAGCTAGCAGAAGAGTCATTTATGGACTTGTGCTCAAACGATCCTCTGGAAAGAGCTATCTCATCTCCAGAAGATGATGTTTTTGCGCTAGATTACCGAACTAAAGAATATACCCGATTGATGGATACCACGGAAAAGGTAATGTACGCTGACATTGAAGAAATCGATTTATCCATACCCATCGATCGACAGGTAAAAGTCACCATCGATCGACAAAGTCTAAAGACAGACGACTGGAGCAAAGCAAAAGCACCTAAAATAGAGCTTAAGCCACTCCCAGAAGGCCTTAAATACGCTTTTCTTTACGAGAATTCTTATCCCGTCATCATAAACACCAACTTAAGTAGTGGAGAGCAAGCATTATTGCTAAATAAACTGATAAAACATCGTAAAGCTCTCGGATATTCGTTGGATGACATCCCGGGGATCTCACCTGATCTATGCATGCATAGAATACACCTTGATGACAAATCCAAATCATCAATTGAGCTTCAAATAAGGTTGAATCCTAACTTGAAGGAGGTTGTTAAGAAGGAGATCATGAAACTCCTGGTAGCAGGTATCATTTATCCAATCTCGGACAGCAACTGGGTCAGTCCAGTACATGTTGTTCCGAAGAAAGGAGGGATTACGGTAGTCAAGAATGACAAAGATGAACTGATTCCTATGAGAACTGTCACCGGACACAGAACGTGTTTCGGCTACAAAAAGCTAAACGCCGCTACGCGAAAAGATCATTTCCCTCTACCCTTCATCGATCAGATGTTAGAAAGGCTCGCAAACCACGGATATTACTGTTTCCTTGACGGTTATTCAGGATTCATACAAATCCCAATACATCTGGACGATCATGAGAAAACTACATTCACTTGTCCTTACGGAACGTTCGCGTATCGCAGAATGCCGTTTGGATTATGTAACGGTCCCGCTACTTTCCAAAGATGCATGATGTCGATTTTAACTGATATGATCGAGGACTTCATGGAAGTTTTCATGGACGATTACTCAGTATACGGTCCAAACTTCAAAACATGTCTCGATAACCTTTGCAAAGTATTGGCTCGGTGTGAGGAAAAGAATTTAGTTTTAAAATGGGAAAAGTGTCATTTTATGGTAAATATCGGATTCATATTAGGTCATTAAGTCTCAGCAGCCGGAATTGAAGTGGATAAGGAAAACATTGAAGTAATGACAGGATTGCCACGACCCACTAATGTTAAAGACATTAGAAGCTTCCTAGGACATGCTGGATTTTACAGACGATTCATAAAAGATTTTAGTCAAATCGCTAGACCGCTCACCGCCCTCTTATTCAAAGAAGCAAAATTCAAATTCACCCCTGAATGTCTCGAGGCTTTCACAGCAATTAAGTCAGCCCTTATATCTGCCCCCGTTGTCCAAACACCTGAATGGGATCTACCCTTTGAAATTATGTGCGACGCCATCGACTTCGCTGTAGGTGCAGTACTAGGACAAAGGAAGGACAAAAAGTTGCATGCTATATACTATGCTAGTCGAAATCTTGATGAAGCACAACGAAATTATGCGACCACGGAAGAAGAATTGTTAGCCGTAGTATTCGCCTTCGAAAAATTCCGTTCCTATCTAGTCAGTTTGAAAGTAATAGTTCACACCGACCACGCAGCCCTGCGATATTTAATGAGCAAAAAGGACGCTAAACCAAGACTCTTTCGCTGGATTCTCCTCCTTCAAGAATTTGATATAGAAGTGAATGATAAGAAAGGAGCAGAAAACTGCGTGGCAGACCACTTATCACGAATACGAGTCGATGATGACATTCCTATCGATGATTTCTTACATTTATAAAACGTCTACTTAGCCGAATCAAACTTCGTTGGAAGTATTGACTCGTCGCGCGGAAATGAATCGATCGTCAGCAAAACAATGACATCAATCGATTCATACCAACAGGTATCGATCGACAGCGAAACAATGACATCGATCGATACTACACCAGTACGAGATGAAACACTTGTCATCCCTTTAGACGTCAATGTTAGCTATAACATTTCGATCCCAACTGATGATTCTCTCGGAGGATATCATAAAAAGAAATTCTTGAAAGAAACCTGGAGATACCATTGAGATCAACCTTATCTCTACAAACACTGTTCTGACGGCATATACAGACGATGTGTCGCAGAGAGCGAAACCGCATATATTTTATACCATTGTCACGGATCTGACTATGCCGCCAATTTGCAAGTTTTAAAACTGTGTCAAAAATCCTACAAGTCGGATTCTGGTGGCCAACCATGTTCCGAGATGCTCAAACTTATGTAACGAAATGTGACCCCTGTCAAAGAAGAGGAAAAATCAGCAAACAAAACAAAATGAAACAAAATTTCATACTTGAAGTTGAAGTATTCGATTGCTGGGGTATTGATATCATGGGACCTTCCCCTACTTCGCAAGGAAATAGATACAATATTAGTGCCCGTAGATTATGTATCCAAATGGGTTGAAGCAATAGCAACCCCGAAAAACGACGCCTCAGTAGTCATTAAACTCTTTAAGAGTATTTTCTTTCCTAGATTTGGAGTCTCTCGTGTAGTTATAATTGACGGAGGTACGCACTTCATAAACAGAGTGTTTGAAAAGCTACTCAGAAGACATGGAGTTCACCATAGAGTAGCTACACCCTATCATCCTCAAACAAGCGGGCAAGTAGAAGTTTCCAACCGTCAAATAAAAGAAATCTTAGAAAAAACGGTTGGAATGTCCCGAAAAAATTGGTCTTTGAAATTGGATGACACACTCTGGGCATACCGAATGGCATATAAAATGCCATTAGGAACTACCCCATTTCATCTACTATACAGAAAAGCATGTCATCTCCCTATAGAATTAGCACACAAAGCAGAATGGGCAGTCAAGCAATTAGTTTCGACGCTAAGCCCGCTGCAGAAAAGAGACTTATTCAATTAAACGAGCTAGACAAAATTAGATATCACGCTTACGAGAACTCGAAATTGTACAAAGAGAGAACCAAAGCTTATCATGATAAGAAAATTATTTCCAGACATTTCGAACCTCACGATCAAGTGCTCTTTTACAATTCTCGGTTGACTTTGTTTCCTGGAAAACTGCGTTCTCGATGGTCCGGACCGTTCACCATTAAGGAAGTTACACCTTACAGGGAAATTGTCCTATTTAATCCCAAAAGAGAAGATTTCATGGTGAACGGGCAACGCGTAAAGCATTACTAGGCTAAATATGAACCCCCTTCTCTACAGAGTATACGTTTGGAGACGGCCGATCCTGCACAATAAAGCCCAAAACCTTTCGTCGAGCTTAAGACTACAACCAAGCGTTGAGTGGGAGGCAACCCACTAATTAATTTTAGAATTTTTGTAGTTATCTTTGTTTTTAGGATTTTAGATTTATATTCAGCTAAAAAAATTGAATTACCATCGATCGATGCCCCTATAGGACATCGATCGATGCTAAGAGGTCGATGATATAGATCAACATGACCTATTTCATAAAACACTTTTTCTAAAACCGCCAAAAACCTCTCCGAGTTCCACACTCGATTTCTCTCTCGTAATTTGGCCGACAATCACTCATTCTTAAGCCTAAACCACTTGATTTTCGATTCTCTGTTTGTCTAGTTCATCAAAACAACCGATCATCAAGGTATGTTCTCTACATCTCTTAGTTTAGGGGATTTCCTCAAAAAAGGAGAAAAATCGGAAATTTAGTGGTATAACTCGAAGATTAGAACGATTTAGGGTGATGGAGTACTAGATTTGAAGTTGTCAAGTGTTTCTAATGTTGATTTGCAGGATTTTCACTCGGGTTTTTGAAATCCCGAAACCCACAATCGCGACCCACATCGATCGATATAACCTCTGTGATATCGATCGATGTCATGATATCGATCGACGCCCCTTCGTTGTCATCGATCGATGTATGTCGTTTGTTTTACACATCGATATTGATTCTTGCTACTTTGTCTAACGCAGATGGACGAGCGACACATCAAGAGAAGATTTGACATCCGTGAAGATGGTAGCTCGAGTGCAGCACCACAACCACCTCCACACTATCACCCATGGCAAAAGGAGGAACACGAGCTGCTTGAGACGTTTGAGACATTCACCGACCCAAAGCAGGCGGTGAACTCCACTAATACACCCACCGCCCGCTGACTGAGAGTTGGGATGACTATGACACTCTCTTCTACAACGCTTGGTAAAGCGTTAAGATCGAGCCGACTCGATATGCAGATGGCGAAACCCTACGGGCACTTGGTCTAAAGGCAGATTTTGAGAGCATGGTGGGAGAGCTGGGGTTAGGCACCATGGCTACTAAACCATACCCCGTGTACCCATATCTGGTGAGACAGTGCATTGCCACAGCCCAAGTACTCTATGAGGGACCCAGAAAAGTGGCCAGCCATGCTACTTTGACCTTCTTCATCAGGGGCGTTAGGCAGCGGATCACCATTCCGCAGATATGCGAGATCTTCGGTTTCTCTGAGGTCAGGGCCGGAACCACTGCTCATGCTTTCCCTGGGATGACTACCTTCTGGTCACTCATTGCCAGAGGCAACTTCGATTCAGGCTCCGTTACACAGACGGACATCCACCACTCCCACGCTGCGATACTTCGTGAACGTCCTTGCCAACATTCTGTTGTGCAAGATGGAGCCCAACAAGGTTAGGATCCCGAACGCCACACTCCTCTACACCGCTGTGAGGGACCTTGTTGACGTCGACGCTGCGGGCATTTAGCCACCACCGGAGGACCAGGCAGAGGCGAACTTGGGAGCTCTCTTTGCTGAGCACCAGGCAACCCTGAAGTTTAAACCCTTCAACGGCAGGAAGAGTGAGAAGAAGGAGACTATTGGGAGCCTCCTGACACCTATTTTCCGGTTCCTCAACATCAGTTTTAGAGGCGCATCGGTGGACAGCGAGTACAGGGTTTTAGACCTGAAGCACTTGACGAGCACTCAATGGCTCAAGGAGAGACAATACTGGTCCTTTGTGGACGGGGGAGAGCCTAGGCTGATATCGTTCCTGCGCAGGGCAGTGACAGATTTCGCGGACCAGTCAGAGCATCTCGCGTTTCATCCAGATCTCATCATCGTACATGACGCACCTCTCTGCATGCGAGAGAGAGGATGGCTCAGGAATGCACATAGAGCAGCAGCAGCCACCTCTTCCAGCCTTTCCTCAGCTACCACAGGTTCCGATTCATGACCATGGAGACTTCCAGAGAGTCGTGTTGGACGCACTTCACCCCATTTGGGCCAGAGTGGAGACCATGTCAAGGTGCCGATGCTTCAGCCGACCCAGGACCAGAGCCAGATCACCACAGCAGGACCCCCAGCAGATTGATTCCGACAGCACGGATGAGGAGTAGTCTCCAATGTTGCTCCCTCCGTATTCTATTTTATTTTCAGACTTATGCACGTACTTATTTTTTTTTTGATGTGTTAGGATTTAGACCTATTATATTTGCTGCTTGGATGTTTTTGATGTGTGTTTTGAGTGTCTAACAGAGCTAACAGAGAGAGATGATCAGAATGGAGAGTAGATAAACTCTAGTTTTTGAGTCTGTAATATCCCCATCGATCGATGCCATCAGTATGATGTTGATCGATGGTGACTTAATAGACAGGTACGAATTTTAACTCTGACTATCATGTTCCATAATTTCAATTACTATTTATTGCATCTAAACCAAACTTAGACCGATATAACACTGGGACAGTGTTATTTAAGTCTGCGGGAGGTAGTTACTAACACCACATTTTATTTTTTGATATTTTATGTCTTACTAACAGTATTAAAAATGGTTTTCAGAAAACGTTTTATCGAGTCAAAATTAAAAGTTAGATTAGACTATAACCTTTTTCTAGAAAAATTTGTTTTACTACTTCTAGCACCATTCTGAGTTTGAATGGAAAAGCTAAACAGATTGATTGTCCTATAACATCCGCACTTGCTAAGAACTTTTAAAGGAACTAAAGCTAGCCTCCAACCTAAGAAACTATATTCGCTTGCTCCGGGGCTTGAGATGCATTGGATCGGAATCCTTCTACAGCCCTGTAATGTACAAGTCTCTGAACTTCTGGTTCCCATCTCTCTTTCTCTTCAGCATCTATGTAATGAAAAAGCATAAAAGATTGAGATGACTTCCCGACAGGCAGAGGGGTAGATACATTACCGATGACTCCACTATTCTAATTCGGAGGAACGATCACACATTGTTGGAATTGAGGGATAGATTTATTATCGGTGACCCCACTATTCACCTACAACTTTGCCCAAAAAGCATAAAAGAAAAAGAGAAAAGAAAAGAAAGAAAAATCGAAAGGAAGATGAGATAATGTTTGTGTTAAGCAACAATAATAATTGGAATTGAGATCTAAAAAAAAGAGATTCAGAGAACAGAGAAAATAGGGAAGAAAGGGATCAAGATAGACTTGTGGCCTATCTATGCAGGTTTGCAAAAGTTGAATCCATGTATCCTCTGATCAATACTCTCGAGGTAAAGCCTGCTCTTTATATTATATTGATATCATTCAAATTACCCTAATAATAATAAACCTAAGAGTGATTTTACTCTCTCAAATAAGAGGTTCGATTGTAGTACTTAGGGATCGAATCCACAGGGAGCATGGACACACAATAGACTGTAGATGTTTAGATTAAGCTAGACAAACAATTTATTAAAGCAGTAAATAGTAAACAAGTAGGTGATTGGTTTATTGTAAACAATAAGGAAGAATAGCTAGATCTAGGTATTTATCAATCAAGAGATTCAAAACACAAATAAAGGATGCTAAAGGTTTTATAGATCAAATTCTAGAACTCGAATTCAATAAGCAAGTAATCCAGCTCTCGCATGCAATTACTAATCAAATGCCTAATTTCTATGTTCCAGCTCTCGCATGCAAACAAGGATCGAGCGTCGATCGATACCAATGTTTGGGTATCAATCGATGCTACCTTAGACAAGCATTAACACACATATCGATAATGTTCAACTAGATCCTAGACTAACTCTCGTATGCGCCTAGATATCTAATCCACACAGGGTTCGGGTTTCGTTAATCAATTGCACTCTCGTGCCTCTCAAATGTCCTATGATTCTAGGTTCAAGAAATTAGTATTACAAGCCACCCTGGTGTAGATATCTATAGATAACCTAGTAATCCTATGAATATCAGTTTGACATTAAGAACATGAAATCCCTAAACCTAACAAGATGATTACTCAGACATGAAAGCAATAACACAAATCATAGTCTGAATAAATAATAGATATAGATATCAAAGATAAAACCAAAGGAGTTCCAATCAATATCTAAAGGAGAATTGATCTTCTCTCCAAATCTTAACACAATGAATAATATAAAGCTTAGCTGTCAACAATAGCTTCGAAATCTATATAAATTAGGTCTAAACTCGTTCATGGGTATTCTGGTAACTTGCCATGACTTCTGGGCTTAAGTCGGCCATAAAATATGTTGGGCCTGTATTCTGGGATCACCATCGATCGATGCCAAGGCTGTGGCATCGATTGATACTCATACATCTTCTCGACAACTTCCTCTCGCGAGGCAGATAGACCACTCTTCAGTAAATCAGGCATAACTTTAG